>CAIGRB010089939.1:57723-80817 GCA_903798255.1 Fraxinus quadrangulata | reverse complement strand
CACCTACCTAGGAATAAAAAAGCAGTGTTTCACAAGCTAGTAATTAAATTAGAAGCAATCATACAGTTTAATTTTGATTATTTGCTCAGTTGTTACGTTGTATTGAATGAAACTATAATCAATTCATGCAAATAATAATAATAATAATCATCGATATTGTTGAGCATAATTCGATTCTTCTTCTGGTTAATTTTTATTAATCATTTAGTTGTTATGACGTATTCAATCAAAGGTTGAGCCTAATTCGAGCTTCTATTGATTATTCATTTTAGTTCTTGTAAGAATTCGACCAAATAAAATAGTATAGTCATTCTTAATTAGTGCACTTGAACAAGTTACATTAGTGAAGTTATTCAACTTGAAGAAACGTGATATCAATTGGAACAACTAAATACGGATCATTAACCAATTTACCTCGTTCCAATTGATCAAGAATTGTTATTTCCACAATTGGGGTCAATAGTTCAAGAATGTACACCTCCTTTCCTTCCATTCCCAACTCTACATGTTTTGCAATATCATAGTATCAAACCATATTGAATAATTTTTAATTTTTTTTTCATTAACTCCTTTTATTTTATATCAACTGCCCTGCCAAATAAATTATAAAACATTTCGGATAAAGCTATTTTATTAGAAGGATTTGACAGAATGTTTGACATAATTGCATGTGGCAGTAAATGATTAGATGGAAAAACTGATTGTGTTAATACTACGTGGCATTATGTTAAGTTTTATGTCAACATTGATGTTCATATAGCATGAGTGAAACATTTTAGTTTAAATGAGACTTATCATGTCCGTCCAAATAGAACTCAGCTGATTCAATCTAATTAAGAATTTCACATAACATATCTGGTAAGTTGTAGGAATGAAATCTTCTACTGCCTTAAAATATAGAAGCTACAAATACATTCTTGTAATATTTCTCTAGGATGCGTTAATTATGCCTATAATCATTAAAGTTTTGAGATCACTAAAATTATTTTCTTATGGTAATAGTCATTCAAATTTACAATCGTTACATTTATGATCAGTCGGTCAAAAATTAACATTAAACCTCAGGTGCACTCTTAAGCGACGTTGTTTATTATGCCAAATCATCAAAAATCATTGTTAAAAAAAGTTAGTGTTACTTTATGCTTTAAGCCTAAAAATTTGACAAAAGCTGAAGTCACATTATGTTTCCTAATGTGTTTAATCTCAATTCCCAGTTCCCCAATTTAGTTGATTTGGCGAAATAAATACACCAATTGGTGACAAAGTTGACAATTACTTTTTTAGTTAACCGCTAAAAATATTAGTAACTACTAAAGTAAAAAAAGAATTTCAATGGCCATTGACATAATTGCTCAAAACATAGATGATAGTTGACACAACCATTCTAGAATTATATAATATATTGCCCTTCTTTATATATCATGGCGTCACATTTTTTTATTTTTTATTTTTTACTGAAAGAAAATGAAACTTCTCCTTTATGTTGTCTCTGTTGGACAATTAGTGCATAATTATATTACTTTTAACTAAAAATACGTACATGTACATACGATAAAATCGTGATTTACTGGTACAAAATATTGAATAGAGTTTTTTGACTTGACGAAATCAATATATATGCATGAAAATAAGCACAAATTATGACTTGTTGAAACTTAGAAATATGAAGGAGAAAAAATAAAGCGAGGCATGTGAAATCAAATCTCTTTAAGACATATTCTCTCCAACACTAGTGCTAGTAGAATCAAATGGACACCAATTTTTGAAGATACAAAGCTTCTTCCAAAATTAATATTAGCACAATATTAATTTTTTTCGTGCGAAACAAAGCTTGTCTGTATACTTCTAGATCGGGTGATATCGAACACGAAAATTGAAAATAATTTGGAGAAAAAATCAATTAAATTGAAATGATTTAGAGTGAAGAAAATGGAATGAAATTATTTATTTATTTTATTTATTTTATTTTTTGTCAATGGTTGTATCTTTTGGAGCATATTAATTTTTTACCATAAGAACGCACCATTTTCAAATTGAATAATGATCTAGAGGTCAAAATTGTACCTATAAAAAAAGTCATGACTCTTTATTATACACATTTTACACTTGAAGAGTTGCACCCAATCATAACACCTATTAAAAACTTTTTCAATTCACATATTTTAATCTTTATATACCCATATATTACAACAATCACCCACTTCAGTAAAATAAGTCGACTCACAACAAGAGAGACAAAGAATAGTACTATCTGAAAGATAATGCATCAGAATAGGTAATTTTTCGCTTTGAACACTCCTTAATAAGAATCTATCAGACCTGCGACTAATCAGTTAACGCAATATTTTGAACTATCAACCGTTATTTGAAACCTAGACAGTAGATCAAGCACATTATCTCTCATATTAAACTTTGATTCTCTATTTGTTCAGTATTTCTGCCATGAACTTTTTTGAATTATGCAAATGTGCTAGAGTATTTGCCTAAGTAAATTGTTTATAGAACCGACTAAGTTCGGATTCACATAGGTGATATTCTGTACTATAATACTTCACTAGTATTTTTTACAAGATATATTTATCATTAAAAGTATAATCTATCCTAAACAAACTTCGTAGACAACACTTATATAAGAGATGAGGAGTTAAAGCTCCGAAGTACTTCTCGTCCAATCATTAATCACTAATCTTTCTATTGAACCTATTCAGTGGGATCTTCAGTCGCTAGTTAGGTTTCCATTAAGTTAATTCATTAGTTTTAGGCTTTACACCTACTTTTCTCAATACATAGTCTATTCGCTCTCAAATAACCCATTTGAACGGATTCGATAGATTATTCTTTGATATAATAATCATTATTATTCCGTTTGAGAGAAACTGCCAAATAGTATTAAATCTACGATATGTATGTTGAGACTTACTATGTCATACATAACAAAATAAAATTATCGCCAATAAGGAAATCCTTCAAAAAAATTTGAAGTCATCGTGTTTTCATCTAACTTTATTTAAAGCTTCAATTTTATCTTTCAATTATGAAGTTGTTCGGAGAATTTTCACTAAATAACTCAACAGTAAAGTATATTTAATGGTAGTTTTGAATCATTGTATTGGATATTCAATTTTCAATGGAGCGCATGTTTTTAAGTTTAACAAGGTATTTACTCTAGTGCGATTCATCATTTCAAATTTTTTTCGAATATCCCAAATTCTATTTTGAAGAAAGTAATGCCACCCATTAAAAATCCTTGTGTGCATCCGAACTTTAATTAAAAATATGATGTAAATAACAATCTTATTCCCAACAATTCTGTATATGACTTAGCTTAGCAGCATAATAATCATCTAATAATATAATGTTTGATCATATAGATAATTATGTCTATCTACCGAATAAAAAATTTTATTTCACATATAGTCAACATAAAAAACATCAGGGTCGCATGAAAGCTCAAACACTTTCATACTTAAGACCTACAATTCAAAAAATAAAAACGAAGAGCAATTTTTATTTTTAAAGAAATCACAGTCCTATTTTGAACCGTGTTCAATCCAACTTTAATTGGACCATATAGATTTGACCACAGACACCACCTAGATCCAGATATAGCTTTCGCATTGTACCATGTTGGTCTGGTCGCAAAATGAGTCACGTTGGAAAAAGGACGACGCATTCAAAACACGATGCTCTTCGATGCGCCTTCTCTACATTAGCACTTGAGCCGTACTTGGCAATAGGAATTTCCCTACTAGCTAATCTAAGTGCGACTGTATATAAATGGACACGTTGTTGAGTCACCAATCATTCACTTTGATTTCAAAGCCGCCCGTTCGTAGACCAATATAAAAGTGTACTAACCTTAAATTAATAGTAATGGTTCAGTCAAAACAGAAACCAACCATTTCTTCCCTAGTAGAGGAATAAACCGAACTCCAAAAAATCAATTCAACTATTCCATTTTCTATCATTAGTTTTTGATAAGGTCTATTTGCAATGAATAGCCACTAGTATTAAAAAAAAAATGTGAATATGACTGCACATAAACTATTTAAGCATGTAACATACATTCAGAATGAATTTGCTTTATTATCAGAAATTCACATATTTTTTAGAATATGCTTAATAACAAGCAAGCAAAATGAATATAATCAGAAAAAATGCATTTTGAATAAAACAAAACATGTCCTAAGATTGTTGGAAATATCGAATAGAGTTTCGACCTATCGAAACCGACATGTGTATGAAAGATATGCACAAATTGTGACTTACTGAAGTGTAGAATTAGAAATAGATCAAATAAAACGAGGTATTCAAACGCAAATATCTTTAAAATAGATTTCGCCTCCTCACTGGTGCTAATATCTTTTGGAAGAATGAATATAGCACATTATTATAGCACATTGTTAATCTTATACAATACTTCTTTCAAAAATTATTATAGCACATTATTAATCTTATCGGACGAAAAGAAACTTGACTGTACTCTCGTAGACTAGATGATATCGAATACAAAAATATCGAATACGAAACTTGAAAATAAATTTGATGACATAATTTGGAGAATGAAAGAATTATGAATCAATTAAATTAAGATTTAGTGTGAAGAAAATATAATGAAATTGATTCAATTTATAGATTCAACTTGGAGAATGAAAGAATTATGAATCAATTAAATTAAGATTTAGTGTGAAGAAAATATAATGAAATTGATTCAATTTATAGATTCAACGTGAGAATGAAAGAATTATGAATCAATTAAATTAAGATTTAGTGTGAAGAAAATGGAATGAAATTGATTCAATTTATAGATTCGACGTGTATCTTTCCAATGATCCCATCTTTTGACACAAATTAACTTTGACTATTAAATCGCATTATTTCATATTTGGTCATGATTTAGTTTACATCCTATCAAAAGGTCATGACTCGTGACTCTTCATTATACACCTAATTATGGCACGAAAACTTTTTCAATTAATATATTTAAATATTTACATAACCATATATTTCAACAATCTCATTGTACAAATCAGCGAACGTGTTTTATGCACTTTGACAAGGTCAATGCCTTAGGTGAACATGAAGTGTCTTTTTATTTTAAGACAAACAAATTCACACAACAACCTAAATTACTGCTACAATTTTGTGTATTGACCCCCCTAAATGTGATCAATCAATAAACCCCAAAATTATACCAACCGTTGAATCAATTCCCGCCTGTTTTTTCTTCCCCATTTCCCATTTCTCATCTCTCTGTTGCCCTCTCTTCCTTCTCTTTCTTGTCTCCCTTTCCCTCTCCCAATCTCTCTCTTCATTTTTCTTCTTTTTCTAATTTGATTTTATTGAGAATTGGGGGATCAGGAAGGAAAAGAAGTAGCAAATGTAAACACCCTGTAATTCTTTATTATTTTATTTAAATCCAGACTCACGAATCCAATGTAATGTTTTGTTACTAATTTCTAGTTTTTCTGGGTAACTTTTCCGTGAATTCTTCCCCGTTTGAAGAAGAAATCAAGATTTTTGGGGCAAGCCCAGTTGGATCTTTTTGTTTATTTCAGATAACAAGAAATTTCCAGGGCCATGATCCAAAAGTATTACAAGTTATTGGGTTTTAGATCGTGAAATAAATTGCCACGTTTTTGTTGAATTAGAAGAAGAGTGAGGATTTTGAAGCGAACTTGGATGCGAGGAGGTTGCGAAGAAGATGATTTTGCCTGAATAATTGATTTGCGTGTGATCAATATGAATTCGCCATTGTTGAATTTGATAATTGCTTCTTTAGGGATTTTCTTTGGTTTCTTTGCTTTCATTGTTGAGTCTCAACAGAATGTGAATCCTCTGCCGCTGCGAAATTCTTTGCCTCCTTCACTGCCACCATCTGTCGACATTAACTCACCACCACCATTGGCTCCGCCCCCTCCATTCGTTTCGCCGCCACCACCTCCTCATTTGGCTCCTCCACCTCCATTTGTTCCACCGCCACCACCACCACCGCCACCATCTCCTCCACCTCCACCACCAGCTCCCCCGCCCTCATCTCTCAGCCCTCCACCGCCATCTCCAAGAAAACGCCTCCTCCCACCTCCTCCAAACGAGTGGCATCCACATTTGAGCCCCCCGCAGGTGAAAGATAAGCTCAACACGGGGAAGAAAATTGGGCTAATGTTCGCGGGAATAGCTGGGATCTTGCAAGTTTGCGTGGTGGCATTCTTGTTGATTAGGAGAAGGCAAATTTTAAAGGAAGAAGGTGGTTATTAAACCAAAACTACAACAATATATATTTAGATTAAAATCACATCATCTGAATTTTTTTCTGTTCAATATTTTTTCTTTGGTGGATCATACTGCATTGAATGTATGGTTCCAATGGATAGAGACTCTTTAATTGCGGCTTCAGATTGAGGCGAGACATCAATGGATTCGAGGAATTATCGGAACTCCTGTGTCTGCATCTGGGTTCCAGCTCTTGTAAATTGGTAATTCTTGTTTTTGTTAATAGTTTTTCATTTGTTTGTTCATTAACGCGGGATGTCAAATATTTATGTTCTATGCTGATTCTGTATGACTAATATGTTACTGAAAATATGAGTTTAGGATCCTGTAGTAGATCTATCAATGAATAGAACATAGTGTGCAGAAGGATTCACATAGTTGAACCTAAATTTATTAGGGAACAAATATTTTTGTGTCAAGATTTAAAGATGATTAGCTCGGAATAACAAATACAGAAGTCATCACCTGAGTTTTTCTTATCACCAGAAATGTCACCGCTTGAGATTGTCGAAAATGAAATCATTAACCAATAGGATTGAACTATTCACTAAATGATGGTTGTCGATTTTTTTCCTGTTGTTATCTATCATTTTTTCTAGCTATTTGGCTTTGATTAAATATGTTGTTGATGGGTAGTTATCTAGAATGCGTTGTTTATAAGTTAAAAGAAACAGTACAATGTTTCTAATCTACTTGTTGTTGGTTAACGAAAATGACATTGGGGAAATTGATCTCTTTAGAGTGCTTTGCACAAGTGCTATTATATTTTCTTTACTCATCTTAGCTTATACACAAATCTACGATCATTTTTCGTGGGATATCATCATCTCTTCCTATTCATGTTAAATGAGAATATACACAATCAGAGGAGGTGAAGTGAACTGTGGATAGATTATGGAAGGATAGTTTACATGATTAGGACATTTTTATGTAGACTTATAAAGGCTCTGATAAGAGTGACAAGGTCTTGGTAGAACATGTTAAAAGTTGTGGTAGTTGCTAAGATCGTTAATGCTTTGTGCTTACGGGTATTTTTACTATTTTAGGCTGGCCAACTAAAGGAAACTTCATTTTGATGTTGTAGGTGATTGTGAAAGAAGGGGATTGATTCATAGGCCATTTTCTGTTTGTCAGCAAGGAACAGACTTGAATTACTTCTGGATTGCAACATACTACATTATATAGCTCATTTGTTCAAGTAAAAATGTAATTTAGGAATCCCGAGTTAAATATTTAATTTCTTACTTTTAATCACTGTAACCTTAATATTTTATTTATTTTCGATAATTTATATCGTAATACTATGTCTTTCTATGATGGAAATCCAATCAATGATGGAAATCCAATCTGCCTTTATTTCAAGAAACATATAAAGATATCATCTGACAGGTACTTTTGCAGCATTTTCAGGGACTAAATTTGTTTTAAGTTTTGTATACTTGACCTACCGGTTGGTACAGTTGATGGTTTTGGAGTTTAATAAAACTCTGTAGACTTGTCATGTTTTCTTGATTACTTGGTTACCGGTAGTCCTTCTACGTGACATACACATGACAATTTGTTATTCGATGCATGAGGCAATAAAAAATTATCACATTAATGTATCAAATAATCAAGCTGTCATGTGTACGTCACGTAGGACCATTACCGATAGTCTTTATTATGAATTACATTACTCTTATTGCCTAGGGGTTGCTTCAGCTTAGGCTCTTTGTCTGTCTTTCTTTTTCATTGATTATTTTTCCTATCTTTTATAGGGTAATAATAATAGTTTTGGACAATTATGGATTTTTAAGCTACATTTTTATGGTTAATTTTTTCATGCTTACTCCTTTCATGAACAAGTTTCTACTTCATACAAGATTGATATAGGATTTATGGGAGAATTGTTTAGTACCTATTGTTTTTGTTTTCTCTCTCTCTCAAAGCAACAACCAGAACATTTTTTAAATTCAAGTCGCGAAGAACAAATGATGAAATAGATGTTAGAATACAATATCTCTAGTTGCCAATAACTTGGCAAATAGTAGCATATTGAGAAACGTTGAAGGCCACTTGGTTCCCATCTCTTGGAACAAATCAACAAGAACCACAATGTACTTTCTCAAAGAGGCACAATATTAGACAAGACAGAAGCATTTGGAGAAAAATGAAATTAACATTGTAGCACGCTCGACATTATGACACAGGACCTACTTATCAGGCATTATGACGCAGGATGGAAAAGTGAACAATACTAATTTGTTCTGTTCGTAAAACTTGAACGAGTGTTTGCTCGAATTTCGTTCAAATGGACGGGATAAATATTTGAAATTCACCAAACAACGGGAAAAATGAAATATTATTAATCAAGAAAATGAATGTATTATATTTACAACCTTAGCGCATATTTATAGACTCAAAACAAATTCCAATTTAAACGAAACCTTAATTTGTAAACAAATCTAATTAAACCAGGAAATGTCAAAACAAATCCAATTAAAACTAAAAGAACTATTAAAATGATGAAAATATCATTTGATAAGTGTAGTTTTTACACTTATTCAAGATTTTAAATGATGATATTTTACTATTATTTGGGTAAAATACTACCTAACTTGTGTTATAGTGTATTTTGTAGGTAAAGCTCAATGTTTAATGAAAAATTGGATAAAAGAATGCAAAAATAGTGAAAAGGGCGAAATTCAAAAGTCGAGGACTAAATTGCAAACAATCCATAGATGTGACAAGCAACGAAATGAAGATCGAAGATACAATACATTTAATTTGATACAATTGGAAGATTTATGAATAAGATTGCTAGAGAAAAGGGCTGAATTGGAGCAAACCCAAAGTTCGAGAACTAAAATGCAACTACTATAAAGTTACGTCGAATCTCACGATGAAGATTTGAGAGTACTAGAGGTCAATTGGATGAGAAAAAAAGTCAAAGGGATGAAGTTAGTCAAAGTATTATCACACATAAACTTTCGGCCAAAAAAAGTCGTGCTTCAGATTTTTAGCCTCATATTGAGACCTAATTTTTGCATAGCAAGCTTTTGAATTGAAAAAAAAAATGATATTTCTATAAGAATTGTAACCTTCCGAGTTAGCATTTCAATGCACTTTGAATCACCTCAATTAAATATTGGGAGAGAAAATTATGACAAAAATATTGAGAACTGTTCACCTGACAGAAATTAGGAGGGTCGCGCGTTCTCGCCTGTAGGAGAAGCATGCGCCCCAACCAAAAATGGGGTGTCTGAGGCATCCCAAACCAGCCAGGTGTGTACATCAATACGAAAAGGGAAAAAAAATCCAATTTTCTTTATTTTTGTTTTGGCAATAATTCAATGCAATCTTTTTGGCATCCTTTAAATACCAAAGTCGACCAGAACGTGAAGGGAGGCAATTTGACCTAAATTTCATCATATTCTACATATTCTGGAGGTGAAGAATGAGTTTATACATCAATTCAAGGCAAATCATACGGGGATTTTGAAGATTCGTAGCCCGATTTAAAGATTTGAGCCAACAACATGGATTTCTTCTACTTTCTCCATCTTTCTTATTTTCGGATGATATTTTTCTAATTATTTTTGTGTAATTTAATTATAAGAATATTGGGCTAATTTTTTTTATTGTAATGAATGAATGATGAACCCTATTGTTTGTTTATTTTAATTCAAATCAATTAGTTTAGTATTTCTTCATTGATTTTGCATTCCCATTGAATTATTTGATTGCTTGAACACCAATAAAATAGTGAGTTGCTTGTTGTATTGTATTAATACTCACAATAAGTCTAGAACGCGACAAAATCAACACGTGGGTAATAGGTATTAGGAATAATATTTATGGCATATGCAATCATGTGTGATAAATCCTGTGGATCAATGCATGATTTTCATATGAATTCGAACTAGGAATAGGATCGGGTTGTGTTAAACATAGATTTAATATATCTTGAAAAAGAATATTGAATAACAGTGGATAATCAATTGTCCTGAATGCATGAATTTACTAGATTACGAATTAAGAATTAAATTAAATTAATTGACAATATGGGAATTGACAATTCCAATACAAATATTGATATATTAAATAAATACTTTATTTATTTTGCTAGTTTAGGATTAATATAGAAAACTAACAAATCATCTCTTTTGATATCACCACACTTCAAATTTAATAGTAACTATTGAATTACAAATTAGACCTTATTTCTCGTGATAACGATACTCTTAACTCACAAATCTTATTACTTGCACAACGATCCGTATCCTTGCAAGTTTTGTCCAAACACCCTTAAACGAAGTAGAAATAGAAAAATGCAAAAAGGAACTCTTAAATGATGTATTTTGACACACAAAATTGTGCAGAATTGAAAAACGCTTTCGGATTGTATTCACGGATGAAAATTCAACACTTTAAGTTAAAAGTTATGTGCGTTTTTATACATCCTTCTTATTTCTTCGCTTTTCTAATTAGTTTAGGATTTTCTCTTTTAATTGATCTGCATTGCATTACAATGAGGAAGATTATGCAGTTAGGAATGGCTATTGTGTTATACTCAATGAACTGTATGAAGATGAGGGGTCTAGTAGGGTTACATTAGCATGTTGGTAGAATGCTTTTTGGCTACTGAAATTGCAGCCAAATATCTGCATATTCCTCAAGTCTGCGAGAAGTCCCAAAAATCCGGATAAAACGAGAAAACCGCGAAAAATCCATTATCGGGGCGCCATGCTCGGCGCTGCGACGCCAGGTCTGCTGCCCAAGAAGGGGGTGCCGAGCTTGCTGAAACCGTCTTTTTTTTCGTCCTAAAGTATTTTACTTCATCTCCAAGTCCTTAATTCAATCAAACTCCCAAAACACTATAAAATTTGATTCCTAATCAAACCGTACTTCTAAACCAAGAATAAACAAGCTTCCTTTATGTAGCAAACTTCTAAATCACGTAGAATTTTCGTCACAAACCTAACATGCTCCCCATGCTCCACATAAATTTTCCTTATCACATACCTCCTCAGTATCCGAAACAGTTTCCACCCTATCACTTGGTAAACCCAAATCCTCAAAATTCTTCTCCACATTCACATGTTCAGCCTCCTCCAAAAATTCATCAGTGACATCTTCCACAACCACTCTATCCCAATATTCTTCATGCCCCGTCACCTCTCTGCATTTGCCTTGTCATTCTCATCCATAGTCTCAGTTTCATTTCCAGTCACAGATGCTCCATGCTTCACTACAACATCTTAATCACCCACAACTATCGGTTCATCTGTATTAGTGTCTCTCTCCACCTCAGCTTCTCTTTGTTCTTCTACACTAGCCTGTTCCATCATAACAGTCAACCTCTCTTTTGTAATTTTTTCTTTCACTATCTTAGCCTATCCATATTCCACCACACTAGTCTGTTCCACCACTCCTACAGCTTTATGACTGCATTCTTCTTTCTCCGGCTCAATTCGATGAAAAGCTACTGGCACTTCAACATTATCCTCCCGTATTGCCTTCTCCTCTAATCTACCACCATTCTTAATTCTCCATTTCTTATGTCCTTTCCCCTTTTCATCCCTCTTATTTGCCACATTTGATTGAATAGATTTCTGGCCAATTTTGCAAACCAATTCAGAATGACCCTGCCGACCACAATTTGATATAGGGTATTTCACATTTGTGAAACATTCTCATACTTGTGACGTTACTTCAAGGGATTTCTACCTTGCCATCTTCGTAGAAAAATTTCTATTACTCATAAGATATTCTATTAAGAATGTAGCTCATGAACAATGATATCCCCACAACTCCTTAGTTGGGAATTTAATATGTAGTAGTAACACTACCACTTCAAACATTGGGTTAGGCTTGAATTAGGAGTTCATCAAATCAAACATATTGTACCTGACAAAAATGTTGGCCAAATGAGAATCGATGATACCCACCATTAATTTTTCTTATATCTTTTCACTTAAAGCTTTTATTAGAAATAGAAATGCAGTGATTTCCATGGAAGTATTTATTTATCAAATTTCATATATTCTAAATAACTTTCGGTAATATCATCGATTGCCCCAATCTACATTGTGCAATGTGGAAAAGAAAAACTGAATATGTAGAAACTCATTTATAAAAAAGGCAGGTCGAATATATAGTGGCATATTTTGCACGTATCGTTCTTTTTCAATGAGACCTATTCTGTAACCCGACCAACGTGATGAGACTCGGGATCTCAATTTGGGTCTATCTGATGTATTTGGCGGATCACATTATATAATGTGGCTACAATTTCTTTAAAATGGAAAAAAGTGACTTTTCATTTTTATTTTGTGAATTGACGGTCTTAAATATAAAAGTGCAAGGGCTTTCATGTTACTATGACATTCTTGGTCACTTTGTATGTTGATTAGAGGTGGGATAAAATTATTTATCCCGTAGACAAATATAATTAATTATATGATCAAACTTTAAATAGTTAGATAAACATTATGTTGCTAAGATGAGTTTTACCTGGAATTGTGTGGCCAAGATTGTTATTCGCATAATTTTCTCAAGTAAAGCTCAGACAAAACCCATAATTTATAAGGGGTGGCATTGTTTCTTCAAATCAAAATATTGAGATAAAAATATTTGAAATGATAAATTGCACTAGTCCCTTTTTAAACATAAAACGAATATGATGTTATATGCAATTCGGAATCTTCTAGTAAATATGTTTTGTCATAAAGAGTGTAATTCTTTCGTGAAATCGTCCAAACAATTTGAGATTTTGAAGATAAAAAATTAAAGCTTTCAATAAAGCTACAAGGAAGCATAATTGTTTAAAATTTTCGAAAGATTTTTTAATTGATAACATTCTGTACTTTGTTACATGCATAAAATGTCATGTATAATAGTAAATCTGGATATATAATTCATAGACATAATACTTGGCGGTTGTTCTTAAATATAACTTTATTGAAGCACACTTAAAAAAAAAAAAAAAAATTATATATATATAGTATGGTTTTAAGGTAATTAAATATATTGTTCTCAAACAATTTTCTCATTATTTTTGAAAATCTATCATGTAAAAATAAGTACTTAACACTATAAATAAGCATACCACTATTTGTTTTCTTTAAAAATCCGTCTGAAGATTTTTAGACTCCGACACAACCATATAACCAAATATAATCACCTAAAATAAAAAAGTATTAATTGTAAAAAGGAAAATAGCATTTATTAACTTCCTATGTTGTTATGTGAATTTGCAATTAGTCAACATGAACTGGGACCACATAACGTTTAGTGATTAACCATTCATTTGACACACTTATCTAATAATATTACCATTCATTTGGCCTTTATACATCATAAATGAAATTCAACTTTCTAATATCCAATGGGAAAAAAGAACCTTTTCTGTCAAAAAATTTAAGTACCTTTTGGTACCAAAACACTTATAATTATTGCTCTTCTCTGCATTGGTATTCACTATACTCTTATATATGAGTCTCTTCAATGGAGTTCTTAATTAACATTTTTCTCTTCTTTCATTCTCTTCATGCTCATTATCATCTAATTAATTCAGTTGCATTCTTAGCATCATGTGGAAATTAGGGGGTTTTCAGCCAAATGAGGGTCGAAACAATTCAATGGCTTCATATCGTGCGGTGATGAATGAGGTTCATGTGTTGCTAGTGGATCATGATTCTGATTGTTCGATTTCTACAACAAAAATGTTAGAGCTTTGTTCATACAAAGGTATGAAATATTGTTTTAATTAATTTTTCACAAGACACAAGAGCAAGAAAGACCATACGTTCATCTTCTTTCCTCTATTTGATTTGATTTTTGTTTTTTATTTTTTGCACAAATGAGGTATAAATGATATAAAATCCACGACCACTTTTGTGTGTGTGTGTGTGTATGTATGGAGACTTGATTTCTTCCTCCTTGTTTTTTCCTTTTCTTTTGTTCTCAAATCTTATTAGAATTGCTGCATTGTTCTAGCTGATTCATGAATATTCAAAAAGTTGTGAAAGAATAATTGGGAGAGTATACAATGGAAGATTATTGCTTTTAAATATTTTGTTGTTCTGGCATTTGAATAAATATTAAATGCAAAATACTTTATGTGAACATAGCCATAAAATTTATTTCTTAATTTACCATTCTAAAATCAAAACATGAAGTGTATTAATAACGTTTACCTTATCTTGTCCGACCAATTAAGAAATGTTTAATGAGTATTCCTATTTTATACCCGTTGGTAATTATTTTTTATCCCTCTATGCCTCTGGATATGATCTTTTTTTTTTTTTTTTCCCTTCTGTGGTTTTAAATATTCTTTGACCTAGTCCAGTGGATGAAAAAAATAACTGAACTATTTGGACATATTTAGAAACGTAAAATGTGTTCACTTAAAACAAATTTTAAAGCAAAAAATCGAAGATTTTTCATTAATTTCTTTTTTATTGATGACTAAAGGTATTAATTTTTTTAAACATTACTTTAAGCCAGATAATTACTTTGCTAAAATGTTGTACTTTTTGCAGTTACATTATTTCCTTCTAACTAATCAGTTGTCCAAAATTGATTTGTTTCAGTTACATATGTTGAACTTGCTTCAATTGCTTTATCACTGCTTTCAAGCAGAAACTCACATTTCGACATTGTCTTGGCAAATATAAACTCACCTGACTTGCAAGGATATAAACTTCTCCAACAGGCAGTTAACATGGACATACCAGTAATTCGTAAGTATTTATTATATACTTCTTTTCCTTTTAAGGCAATAATATATTAAAATTCCTAATTTCACTAAATTTAGGGTCAAGTACATGAATTAGGTTCGTATATTTCTATCCAATACAACAATGAATTAAGGTTTTTCACAATAAATTCTTTTCCTTCTAATTTTATGTTGAATCAGTAATGTCAATTGATGACAATGCATTCCTTGCAATGGGAGCTCTAGAAAAGGGAGCTTTCCTCTTTATCAAGAAACCAGTTACAATGGACATGTTGAAGTGCCTTTGGCAACATGTAGTAAGAGAGAAAATAAGGATCTACAAAGAAAAGGAAAGAATTATAGGAAAAGCTGCGACAAATAATCATACCTTTAAAGGGATTGAATTTAGACGAGAAGTTGAGGAGGAAACTAACTTTACTGGAGGCAACAACATGAAGAACAACAGATACAAAGGAAAAAATAAAATATGTGAACAAGAAGTTTTGATCGGGTTCAACAAAGGATGTGAATCACAACATCAGTTAATCAACGGTAAGGCTAAGAGCAAAGAATGCATAGAGTGGACTGAAGTACTTCATCAAAAGTTTATTGATGCTTTGGGACATCTTGGTGAAGGAAGTATGTTTTTCGTTCCCTTAACGCATTTACTATTATAATGTTTTTATGTTAGTCCCTATTTGGTATTCATTCTTTCAATTGTTTTTCTCATACTTATTTTCAACCAGACATTCTCGTAATAAAATATTTTTCATATAAACCCAAAATTTTTTCTTATTTTTTAACGATACATTCTCTGAAAATTTACTATACAAAAACTCATTATTTCCAAAAATAAAAAATCTGTCAAACAGAGGCTTAATTTGCAGCCCTTGTTACACACACACACACACACACACACACAAAAGAAATGTATAAAATGTAACAGTATGACGTACATATGCGTCTTGTGTTTGGAAATATAGGGTGTTTCCCTAAATATATTCTGGAGCTAATGGACGTGCCTGGTGTGACTAGAATGCAAGTATCAAGCCATCTTCAGGTTAGTTTTATTTGACAATATGTAATAGTTGTCTTGCCGAACCCTATCTAGTAACTTAACTACTTCGTGATTTCTTAATTGTGCCTCATATTTTGCGTCTTTAATTTTTCTTGGCTTAGAAATTCCGGAACGACACTTGGAGAGCTCCTGGAGAGAGGAAATTTAAACAAAATAATGCCCTGGAAGCATCTACAGACTCCAACATATCAGGCCAAAACAAGCGTAGAAGATTCGGTTCTATGCCTTGCTTAAAGAAGAACAGTTTGCTAATTAATGACCATAGCGAAACCCAAGATGGTTCTGATATCCTTACAGAAAATGAAATGCCAAATGACTGCGGACATGGATATGAAAATATAACTGTTCGCAAAACCCATGAAGTTTCTGAAATCCTTACAGAAACTGAAATGTCAAACGATAAACAAATCACGAGTTCCCACCAGCAACATCGTGAACAGCTTTTGTCTGTTCATAAGAATGTCAGACCTGGTGCAAAATCTTCATCAAACCCTAGGTTTCCTTCTGATGATTTCTTTTATTTTCAAGATATAGATTGTATGTTCTCGAATTTTTCTGGGATGCAACAAGAGTTTGGCATGGACATGAATCAAAGCGTTTGTCAAGAAGCATTTCATGTTAACCGAGTTTCTTATGAGCAGGTAATTCCTAGTTCCTTATAATAACATTCCGACATTCTTTTTATGCTTTTCCAAATTCTATGTTAGATCATAATCCACAAAATGTATGTATATTCCTCACAAGCTACATGGTACGCATATGGTTTTCTTGTATGGTACATAGATTAACTGGACAATATAAAGGAAGAAAAGAACTAAAATGTCCTCCGTTATTTTCCCAGTCCTATCGAACTGATTTATTATGAACTCATGTTGCAGAATTCAGCATTACCAAGCGTGAAGACAAAGAACCAGTGGAGTTCAGAGACGTCAAACTTTTCAAGTGACTCATCAGAAACCAGAGGCCAGGAAAATTGAAAATTATTCGAGTCCAGGATATTGAATGAAGTATGCACATACTGAAACATTTTGCAATAATATATCAAACTTCAAGGTGTTCGTGTTTCTTTAAATCTTTCTAATGATGATTAGAAAGCTAAAACTCTCCTCATTGAGAGTCATTTCTCATGATGACTTCTAGTATACCAATTATGGAAACTGACGATTAACATTGCATGATCAAGGACTTTAGCTTCCAGTTGTGACTTATTCAAGATTGAAGTATTATATCACAACTATATGCTTTTCAAAACTTATAAGCTTCTTTAAAGTATTATAACACAACGTTTTGTATGAATGGCTTGTTCTAAAACTGATCTTCGAAGTGACTATTGTCAAATTAGAATTAAGCCGAGAGATGAATGGAAAACAAGATTTAAAACAAGAGAAGGTTCGCATGAATGACTTGTTATTCCATTTGGCATTTCCAATGCTCCAAGCACCTTTATGGGGTAATGAATCAAGCTCTTCACCCTTTCATTGGAAAATTTGACGATGTTTATTTTGATGATATTCTTGTTTATAGCCAAAATCCATTGGGATCACATTGAACACTTTAGAGCTGTTCTAATGAGTTTGAGACAAGGGAAAGTTTATGTAAACCTCAAAAGGTATTCTTCATGACCAGCCGCCTAGTTTTTCTAGGTTTTGTTTTAACCCCTTCAAGTGTTATGGTGGATGAATATAAGATTAAAGTTGTCCAAGAATGGCTTGCTCCTAAGTATCTATATGAAACACATAGTTTCCATGGATTGGCTTCATTTTCCACCGATTCATTAGAAGCTTCAGCACTATTGCAGCACCATCGATAGATTGCTTGAAGAAAGGAGAATTTATGTGGAGTCCAACGGCATTCAAGGAAAGGCTATATAGAGCACCTGTTTTTGCACTTCCTAATTTTGAGAAAATCTTTGAAGTTAATTTTAATGCATCTTATGTGGAATTGGATAAGTTCTCAGCTAAGAAGGACATACAATTGCCTTCTTTAAATCGAAGGTTTGGGAATCTATGTTTTGTTAGTCGCCCAGGCGGGCTGGCTATTCCCGAGAAAAAAGAAAAAAACGAAATGAGACAAGGAAAAAATATTCTACTTATGATGTTGAGCTCTATGCCATTGTTTAGGCTCTTTGTCATTGGCAACAATATCTCATTCAATGAGAATTTATCCTTAACTCGGATCATAAAGCTCTCAAACATATTAATTCTTAGGCAAACTTGAATACAAGACGTGTTCGTTGAGTATCATTTCTACGAGAATATACTTTTATGTTGATGCATAAGAGTTTCTCTAAGAGATTCTATTTTTAAAGAGTATATTTTACAATTTAGAAAGCATCTGAGTAAAAAAATTTAAGAATTGCGACGAACTCTTTATATTTAACTCTTAATTTTATCATTTTCAGAAAATATTTAACCTTTTTTTCCTATCTTTCATTTTTATTAGCTTCCCTCTATATTATTATTATTTATTTTTCTCCATTGAAAATTGAAATACTTTGAATACATTTAATATTAGAGAATGAGTTTAGCTTTCGAAATTCTCTCACTATTTTAAAATGTTAATTAAAAAAGTCTCTTGAAACATAATTTTAAGGATTCTCTGTTTAAAATAGAGACCATCTTATATTTAAAGAGCCTTTTAGAAATGCTCTAAGAGTGAAAGACTTAACAAAGTGGCCGATGCACTTAGTCGAAGAGTTCCATTGTTGAATTCTATGACTATTCAGTTGGAATTGTTTTATGTCATACGGCTGATGTATCTAGAGGATTTTGATTTCAATGAGATTTATCGAAAATGCAAAGAGGTAAATAAGAAGATATTATTTACTTGGTGATTTTTTTTCTAACTATGCATTCATAAATGTTCTCTTAGAGAGTACATCATCAAAGAACTTCATTGTGGGGGATTTAGTGGACATTTTGGGAGAGATAAAACTTTGTTACTGAATAAGGAAAAATATTTTTGGCCTACTCTTTATCTTGATGTTGCAAAGTTTGTGAGGTATGCCAAACTTGCAAGGGGAAAAGTCAAAATTCTGGTGCTTATACTCCATTGCCTATTTTGGTTGCTCATTGGGAAGATGTTAGCATGGATTTTGTTGTTGGATTGCCAAAGACACAAATAGGTATTGGGTCTATTTTCATTGTGGTTGATCGGTTTTCTAAGATAGTACATTTTATTTCATGAAAAAAGATTATGGATGCCTCATATACTCCTAGTCTTTATTTTAAAGAAGTTAAACTTCATGAATTTTCCAAGCTAATTACTTTGAATCATGATACGAAGTTTCTAAGCCCTTTTTGGAGGAGCCTATGGAATAAATTCGGCATTGATTTACTTTACAGTAGTGCTTACTACCTTGAAACCGAGGGACAAATTGAGGTTGTCAACTGCACATTGGGAAATTTGTCTCGAAGTTTTGCTTCCAAGAGATTCATTTATCTTCCAAACAAGTTATCATTCGTGATTAGATTCTAGGTAAATTGGGGGTTATGAAGGTTCAAAGTGACGCATTGGGATTGGGAGATTACATTTGGGAGTTTAAGAACTTCTAGTTTCTAGTTTTTTGTATATATTTATCCATTCATGTATTTAGATGCATTATGTTAGCCTATAAATACCTTGTATGATGTGAAGAAAGGCCGAGTTGAATTTTAAATTATTTTGATTTGATAATTCAGTTGGAGAACATAAATTATCTATTTCTCTTTGATTCCCAACTTTGTGATGTTCCCCACTATTTTCCTCCCCTCGTCAATTTTACTCTAAGATTTTCATGTGTACTCAATTAGTTAGTTTAGTTAATAATAATAATAATAATAATAATAATAATAATAATAATAATAATAATGCTAGGATTGATACCACTTGTTGTGCACGGATTCAGATGTTGAATAATAATAATAATAATAATAATAATAATAATAATAATAATAATAATAATGCTAGGATTGATACCACTTGTTGTGCACGGATTCAGATGTTGAAGTTATATAGCACAATATGAAATATTTGATTAAGAATAAAAGAATACAAGTATATGGCAGAGCAATTAAGAGTCCTATTAACCAAGAATAATGAAGAAATAAAATTACAATGATCTTAAAAGTTAGTAATCATATATCACACACACTAATATTGTATAGAAGAGCCTATATTTATAGGAAAATATGCAGAGAACATCCAAACCCCTAATAGGTGAGTTATTCGGGTCATACCCAAATTTCAACAATCTTCACCTTGACACGAATTTTACTAATGAATGAATTGACTTTTTCAACAATAACAAAAAATTTAATTTCTCTAGGAATAAACAAAAATAAGACTCTACCTCTTCCAATGAATCCAAGCACTACTCTGCAAAATTACCTTATATTTCAAAAAAATACAATGATTTTAAATTAACCAAAATGAGTTGTAACACACCCCAAAACAAAATTATTACCAAATGCTTTTTCAGAATGTCCCTTGTTAGATTGTATATATTCTACTCCACTTAAAGCATGATCAACAAAATCATTTGTCTTTACCAACTGAATACAATGGCACCGCAGGTGATGATGGTAAAGCAGCATTATCTACATTTTCAAAATTTCATTTAGTTGTATTTTTCAAATCTGACCATTTACGAACTCCTAAAGGTATTGTACAAAACTGAATGTCCATCACAGTACTGAACATGTGCTGATTGACTCTTCCAAATTTTGCATGTCCCTGCAAGATGTATAATTGAGACATTTTTCGTCCCTCCAATACAATTTGGGCACCCTTACAAACCTTCAAAACTCCACATCCACCAAAGAACTCATAACCTTTTGAATCAAGAATAGACGAAGAGATAAGATTTTTCTTCAAATCCAGAACATGTCGAACCTGGCCAAGTGTTCTATTTGTTCCATCCAAAAGCTTCAATCTGATTGTACCAATTCCAGAAACCCGACAAGGTACGTTGTTTCCCATAACCACGACACCTTTGAAAACAGATTCATATGTAGCAAACAAGTCCTTATTTGGACACATATGAAACACACATACTGAATCTAGAATCCAATCATCATCTGATTTAGACTTGTTGTGAGAAATAGCCAAGAGCTCTCCATCACTTACAATGTTCTCTACGAGGTCAACTTCGCTTCAAGTATTTAAATTTCTACTTGCAATCATTTTTTCTTTATCCTGCAATTTGTAGCAATCCTTCTTCAAGTGCCACTTCTTCTTACAGTAATTACAGATTTGATTACTAAACTTCAACTTCGATCTGCTACTTCCAAAACCACCATGAGCAACAAGGTCAGCTCCATCTCTAACCTCAGAAATAAGATGCTTCATCTTCTCTTTTAAATACAAAGCATCATACACCTCCTCAAGGATGAGAGTATCACAACTATACAAGATCGTGTCTCTAAAAGAAGAAAATGAAGTGGGCAACGAACATAATAGGATCAAGGCCAAATCTTCTTCATCATACTCTACTTCGAAAGTTTCCAAATCAGCGACGATCTCCTTAAATACAGTCGGGTGATCTTTCAATGGTCCTCCTTCTGCCATGCGATGAGAGTATAAACGCTAGTTTCAACTTGCTTGTCAGAATTTTAGTCATGCACAATTATTCTAACCTCAACCATAAAGTAATTGCGGAATTCTCCTTCAAAATGTCCTAAAGAATAGTATTTGATAGATGAAAATGAATGTGAGAGATTGCCTTCTTATCATTCCGTAATTTTTCCTCTGCGGTCAAAGTTGCAACATCTTGTCAATTCCCAGCAACGCATCATCCAAATCTAGCTGTGCAAGTACTACAAGTATCTTAACTTGTCATAGCGAAAATCTAGTGTTTCGATCCAAAATCGAAATGTCATACTTCATGGAAGCCGTCACGAATAAAAAACTTCGAACAAATAAAAAAAAACTTGCAGAACTTGTTGTCATACCAATCACTGAATTAAGATATTGAAGTTATATGGTAAATAATTATTAAAGTATATGATCAAGCAAAAGAATAAAAGAAGACAAGAATATGACAGAGGAATTAAGAGTTTTATTGACCAAGAATAATGGAGAAAAAAATTACAATGATCCTAAAAACCAGTAATCATATATCTCACACACTAAAATTGTATTAGAAGAGCCTAGTATTTATAAAGAAACATGTAGGGGAAGTCCAAAACCATAATAGGTGAATTGTAGTTGAAATAGAATGTCAAAAAAACGAAAACGGGCTTGAGCCGGTAATACTATTGCTCGAGCGACTGAGGGCGAAAGGCTCGTCGCTCGAGCGAAAGGCCCGTTAGCGAGAATCGGGCGACAGAGCCTAAGGTGAAAATTTG
The DNA here is from genome assembly GCA_903798255.1 of Fraxinus quadrangulata. NCBI lineage: Eukaryota > Viridiplantae > Streptophyta > Magnoliopsida > Lamiales > Oleaceae > Fraxinus > Fraxinus quadrangulata. The sequence continues at coordinate 58,439 of CAIGRB010089939.1, read as the reverse complement.
GAAATGTTGCTCGAGCGGTCAACTAGTGGTAGGCTAACGAAAAAGCGGGGACTTTTCTTCCCGGTCCATACTTTAACATATTCAAGTCTAATACAAATTACAACTCCCAATGGGCTTCCACAGTAGAACTTCAATATCATTCAAAACTTGAATTCTTCATGACGTACACTTCAATTAGAATTTTTCAAATACTTTAACAAAAGAATTCGGATTACACCCAAATTCCAACATTTGTTTTCTTTTGTTATTGGTGTCTTGGGTACAATACTTCATTGTGATCATAGAAAAAGTTAGGGGGTGTATCCTTGATGATCACAAGAGAGTATCCACTCGATTATGTCGATATTATATTAGCCATTTAATTGTTACTTTTAGTTTTGATATTGGTATTATGTAGAGCTTTATCCGGTGCATAGTAGGTGGGTAATGGATCAGTTGAAAAGAAAACATTTCTATTAAAATTATCCCTGATAAATATTTTAATATGATGCATTTCTAGCGTACTTTTTAATGGAAATTGCATGGTATCGCATACTCATATTCATGAAATGCATGATTTTTTACTTATTGAATATAGTTCTTGCATTGTAGGTGAATTTGGTGAGCTTAGAGCTCCATAGATGATATGGCTAGCTGTTGAAGCTCATGCACAATTTCAAGGGTCGATGTATAAGGATGAAGACACGTTATTTTGTGGGCATGTTGTTTTGGTCATA
>CAIGRB010089939.1:42142-57673 GCA_903798255.1 Fraxinus quadrangulata | reverse complement strand
TGCTAACATCTTGTCAATTCCCAACAACGCATCATCTAAATCAAGTTATGCAAGTACTGTACGTATCTTAACCTATCATAGTGAAAATCTAGTGCTCTAATCCAAAAGCGGAATGTCATACTTTATGGAAATCATCATGAACAAAAACTTCGAACAAATAAAAAAAAATTTGCGGAACTACTGAACCTAATCTCTGATACCACTTGTTAGGATTGATACCACTTGTTGTGACACCAATCAACGGATTGAGATATTGAAGTTATATGGCACAATATGAAATATTTGATCAAGAAAAAAAAATAAGAGAAGAATATGGCAGAGGAATTAAGAGTTTTATTGACCAAGAATAATGGAGAAAAAAAATTACAATGATCCTAAAAGTTAATAATTATATATCTCACACATTAAAATTGTATAGAAGAATCTAGTATTTATAGGGAAACATGTAGGGACGTCCATAATCCTAATAAGTGAGTTGTAGTTGAAGTAGAATGCCAAAAATGAGTTAAAACGGAAAAACGGGCTTAGGCCGGTAACACTGTCGCTCGAACGACAGTCGAGCGATGGGGTAGCGACAGGTGGGCGACAAGTCTCGAATTATATTTCTGCCGGCTCTGCTCGAGCGTCCAGCTAGCGGTAGGCTAGCGAAGAAGTGACGACTTTTCTTCCTAATCCATAATTCAACCTCTTTAAGTCTAACACAAATTTCAACTCCCAATGGGCTTCCAAAGTAGAACTTCAACTTGACATAGGACTCCAATAGCATTCCAAACTTAAATTCTTTATGACGTGCATTTCAATTAAAATTCTTCAAACACTTCAACAAAAGAATTTGGGTCACACCCAAATTCCAACAAATAATAATAATAAAGTGATCTTAAAATCCTTAAATTATTTTCTTTTGTTCTTTTGAGGTGATCAAAATAAAATCAATAGTTAATTTTCTTGGGATGATACTAGCTCGTCATTATATTACTTGTTAACGATGTGTTGTCTTGCAAGATACAATAAAAAATATAGACCAAAAAGTTCATGATTCCTCAAAGAATTCATATTCTTTTATTTTTCAATAAATGAGGAGATTCTTTAATTGAACCTATATCTGTATAGTGGGTACACACAATCTCACACATTTTAAAATTTTGTACGAGTTCGATGTAGTTATATATTTAACAAGCCGTTTGCCCTTTAATATAGGTCGAAATATCTACTTAACCAGTTAATTAAATGATATTAATGAAAATTGTAATTACTTCAATTTTACGAGAAGTAAATTCTACAAACTTTATCGTTCATCATGATATTGCTCTGGATGTAAAAGTGTAAATCCATATCAAGGCTTGACAAAATAAACCCACATGTGAATGAGTAATAAGGAATTCGGTTAGAGTTTACTTGCCAACAATAAAAGAATTTTAGGAAAATTGCTCCATTTGTCGCCTAATATATGACTTTGTTGCAATTAATTCTCCAACTACATTCTTTGCAATGTTGTGCCCTACTTTAAGCTTAAAAAACCATTTGTCAATACTAGATGGATTCTGTCATTTTGATAGTTAAAAGACAATATTTTGTTGAAATGATAGGTATACCTTTTGTTTGCTTCAAATCCACAAGTAATGGTATCATAGATAAGTAATACGTAGTGAACAGTGTTGATCCATCATGACTTGTAATTAGCTATGAAATCAATTACATCTAGCTTTAACCAAATTATCCAAATGTCTCAGATTATAATTTTAATTTAAGAACTGAAATATAACTAAAATTAAGCTAAAAGAACTTTGAAAACTTCGGAGAGATTTTTAAAATGAAGAAGGCACTAGGACTTTAATTTAACCTATATTTATCCACTTAATTCAAATAATCACATAATTTAATATTCGTTTATGTTACTCACCAATGTCCCTAGATTATCTAACAATTTCTCTTAGTGAGTCAGACAAATTTTGATGTGTTAACCATCTCTATGAGGATTGTGAATACATGAAAAGCATTAAGAACAAACATCACATAGCGATTGCATGGACCATAACAATATATTTATATCAACTACCATAATCTATGTTACTTATATTTGAATATCACATCTTGATATCAATATAGTTGATAAATTAATCGACTATTTGCCAGATAATTGAAAGTGGTAAAATCAATAATAATTAATCTATCAAAAACTTATACTAGAAGTCAAAAATGAAAAATAGAATTAAAACTTCAAAGTGTAAGTTACATCATCATCCTACCTATTGAAAGTTTAGCTACACATATTCTATGTATTTAAATACATAAAAATCTAGATCGACATCAACAAGATATAGAAAATAGGCAGGTAGAGCCGTGGAATCTTCAAAATCCCTCTTCTTCCTCATTCACAAAACTGCCACCAAACTTTGACCAATGCTGTGGAGTGCTCGGAAAAAATTAGCAGTCCAATTTTTTCTCTTTGTAAAGGTCTCTTTGTCTAGTTTCCAATGCATCAAACCTAGCAATTTTGGAGACTTACTAAGAAAGTTATGACAGTTTGAATGGATGGTGCTCAGAATATGCGGGACTACAAAACTTCCAAAGTTTGAATCCATTAAACTTTCTGGTTTTTTTTTTTTTTTTCCTCAGTACAGTTAGGTTATGGTTTCAAGTGTTTGAGAATTGTAATTTTTTATTTTTATTCAAGGTTTTTAATTTCTACATTTACCCATGCTTGGAGGGTTATTCCAAGGTTTCCTAATTAAAATCAGCCATCACTAATGGAATGGCAGAAACTGAATATTTTATGACTGATATTCTGCCTTTGGCTTGTAAAGAAGAGCTTCTTCTTAATCTTGTATCCTTCGGTGGATTTCGATTGGTGGTGAGTTTCTTGCTCTGTATCTCTTGCGAGTGTTTTCAGGTGGTGAATTTTTTTTGTATCCTTTGGGCGTTCTTGCTAGACTGGTGAGCATTGTTTTTATTCTCAAATTTAGGTTGCTTTTCCTTTGGGTGGTGTTAATCTGTATCCCATTGGTCTCAACCTGAAGTTGTGGGCTCCTTTTATCAATTTATTGTCTAAAGAAATCCAGTATCAAATTGGAATCAGAACACAAGGTTCAAATGGTAATATAGCAAATCATGAGCGTGATGTTTGTGATGTGGAGAATGAAGTTATGCGATGACCAGTGCAGCAATTGCGGGAACAACTGTTGCCACTACAAAGGCACAATACCTCTGGTAGCAATAATAATGATGAAGATTCTGATAATGAGAATGATGTGGAAAATCCATTTAACAATCAAAGTCCAGCAATGCGTTGTTCATACAGAAATTTTCAGCAAGACTTTGATATAGAAGTAGATCTTCCAGAATCTGAAGGACTAGCTCAGTTGGATGATTTTATTGACTGGCCACAAATGGTAGAACGAGTTTGTGAATACAAGGATGTCCTAGATAATTGCAAGGTGAAAATAGTGCCAATTAAATTAAAGAAACAAGCTTCTATTTGGTGGGTGCATCTTAAGAAGTCGAGAGCTCGAGAAGGAAAAGGCAAAATTGTCACTTGGGAGAAAATGCGTTAAGGCATTAAAAAAGAAATTTCTACCATACAACTACAGGCAAGATGCTTTTGTGAAATTTCACAATTTTAAGCAAAGGGATTTAAGTGTTGAAGATTATACTGCTGAGTTTGAATGTTTGATGCTTCGCTGTGATATTGTGGAAGATGAAGAACAGACTATGGTTCGTTATCTTGGAGGGTTAAGTCTTGAGATTAGAAATGTTGTACAGTTACAACCTTATTGGACTTTTAATGATGTGTGTAAGCTAGCAACTAAAGTTGAAAAGCAGCTGAAGTAGTCTCAAAAGGGAGGGTATCATTACAAGATTTTATAGGTGGTTTAATTCCTTCTAAAAATAATTATCTGATGGCTTCAACAACCAAAGTTTCTCCAAAACCAGAAGCTTCAACTGTTGCTTCTAGAAGACCAAATCCTACAAATGTTTGTCGGTGTTTCAAATGTCAAGGTATGGGTCATATTGCATCTGATTGTCCTAACTGAAAATTATTTCTCTTGTGAAAGAAGATGAGAGTGAAACTCAAGTATTGGATAATCCACCATTCGATGAAGAAGAAGTAGAAGAAGATGTAGTCTATGCAGATGAAGGAGAATCTTTCGTGGTTCGGAAGAATTTGTCCAGCACTCATATTGAAGACAACTGGCTTCGCAATAATATTTTTCAGACTCCCATGGGAGAGTTTCCAATGTAAATATTGATGGTTGTAAGTTGTGAAAATGTAGTGTCAACAACTATGGTGGAGAAGTTAAAATTGCAGATAGAAGAACATCCTCAACTTACAAGATTTCCTGGCTTCGCAAAGGAAATGAGGTAAAGGTACATAAATGGTGCCTCCTTTAATTTTCTATTGGAAAAAAAATAAAATATTCTGATGAGGTATTATGCGATGTTAGTCTAATGGATGCTTGTCACTTGCTACTTGGTCTTCAATGGCAATATGATAGGAAAGTGATTCATGATGGTTTGAAAAATACTTAATCATTTGAGAAGGAAGGGGTGAAGATCATATTGGGGCCAACAAAGTTAGAAAATACTCCCAAGGCTTCTATAGTGGAGGGGGTAATTTTCTTTCCAAATCTGAGTTAGAAAAGAGCTTGAAGTTGTGACTGAAACATGTATTCTGGTTGTGTTGAAAGAAAATGAAGAACAAGATGAAATACCTCCTATAATGCAGCCTATTCTGAAGGAATTTATTGATGTAATTCCTGATGAAATTCCACCTGGTTTCCCTCCAATGAGAGACATTCAGCACTACATTGATCTTGTGCCTAGAGTTGTGATGCAGGAGGATTAGAATCAGATGACGTCAAATTGTCTGATAGCTTGTTGATGGCGTTGAGATACCATGAGTTGGCGGATTAGTGCAAAAATGGCAAGTAATCGACGATCTTTCCTAATTGGAGCCGTTTTTGGACACATTTCGGTATTTTGGCCATAACTTTGGCTACGGTTATCAGATTCACGCTCATGACACTAAGTCGGAAAGCTCTTTTCGGGGCACACGTTGCATTCGTGTGCATCGATTTCGAGGACAAAATTCGTTGTTTTCCTCTCCGAATCACCAATTATAGTTATTTTTTATCTTTTTAACGTAGATTACGAACTCGATTTGAGCCCTTTTTTGGGATATTATTCTCTTATTACGTATTTTCTTTTGGTATGAATATTGAGATTTTGCTATTTTTGGTAAAATTTCGATAATTAAGATTTTCTAGCTACCTGTGTGTTATTTTTGGATGTTGGATGAATATTAAAGATTTTTTATTCTTGTCTTGACTTTTTCTCTTGCGTTCTTCTCTGTTAATTATCTGTTGACTTCAGCCTGCAAAATCACTATTCTATCTGGCGTTAAGTTGTTATCCCTAACAAAGCGGCTTACAGAATGAGTCCTAAAGAAAACGCAGAATTGTAGAGGCAAGTTGAAGAGCTTATTGGTAAAGACTTGATAAGGAAAGTATGAGCCCTTGTGCTGTTCGAGCCCTTCTTGTCCCAAAGAAAGATGGATCATCGCGGATGTGTATTGATAGCAGTGCAGTCAAGAAGTTTACAATCAAATACATATTTCCAATTCCACGACTTGATGATCTTCTTGACCAACTTCATGGTGCTAACATTTTCTCGAAGATAGATCTTCGTAGTAGTTATCATCAAATTCGAATGAGGCAAGGAGATGAATGGAAAACCACATTTAAAACTAGAGATGGCATTTACGAATGGATGGTCATGCCATTCGGACATTCTAATTCTCCTAGTACTTTTATACGTTTGATGAATCGTGTTTTTAGATCATTTATTGGGGATTTTATTGTGGTGTATTTTGATGATATTTTAATATACAGCAAAAGTAAGAAGGAACATTTGGAGAATCTTCACCAGGTGTTCAAAACCTTACGAGAGCAGAAGCTATTTGCGAATTTGAAGAAGTGCCATTTCCTAAAAGATATCCTTGTATTTTTGGGCTATGTTGTCTCAGCAAAGGAATTAAAATGGATCCCATGAAGGTTGATGCAATCATAAGCTAGACTACCCCAAAGTCACTACACGATATCAGAAGCTTCCATGGCCTTGCGTCATTTTACAGGATATTTATCAAAGGATTCAGTAACATTATTTCTCCAATTACAGAATGTTTGAAATGGGGATTAATCAAGTGGACTAGTGAGGCAGAAAAAAGCTTTCAATTATTGAAGGAAAAGGTAACTGAAGCCCCAAAATTATCATTACAAGATTTTGATAACTTGTTAAAATTTGAATGTGATGCTTCTAATGTTTGTATCAGGGCATTTCTCAGTCAAGACGGTAAACCAATTGCTTTTTTTTTTTTCAGTGAAAAATTGGGTGATTCTCGAAGTAAAATTCTATATATGATAAAGAGTTCTATGCCATTGTTTCAACTCTACATCATTGGAGTCATTATCTCCTTCCTGGGGAATTTATTTTATTCACTGATCATGAAGCTTTGAAGTATTTGCACACCCAACAGAAGCTTAACAGCAGACACGTGAAATAGAGCGAGTTTTTACAGTCATTTTCTTCATTCTCATGCATAAAGTATTAAGGGATAGAATCTCACATCGAATAAAAATGTAAACATAAACCAACTTATAAAGGATTTGGTTAATCCTCTTAATAAGGTTGACCTTTTAATATGGAACCCCAAATCTTAACATAGTATCAGAGCGAGTTCCTCTTTAAGCTGCATAGCCCGAGTTCGGGATTTGCTCGCATAGAGAGTATTGAGTTTTTGCCATGCTTCTTGGGAGGTTTTGGCAACAGAGATGAGCGAAGTGATGGTGGTTGCTGTAGATGCCAGACTGGCATTGAGGATGAGTTTGTCCTGCCTCACCCAGTGTGTTTTGTTGAAGAAGGATGTGGGGGTCCCGGTTTGGTTGGGGAAAGGGTGATTGCCCTAATCGCCCTTCTCCCAATTTGGTTGATTTTTCCCCTTTTTGGGTGTGCACTCAATCACTCGCCCAACCCAAGAATCACACAGATGCACACACTCAGTTACCTTCTCAAGAAATCATTGAACCCACAGAAATTAACCTACCCAATACATCACTCGAACCCATTCCATGACCACTTGATCTATGAATAACTTCCACAAAACTAAATAGTTTCACTCCGCTACCAAGCATTCAATTCAACCCACCATTGAACCTACTTGTATGAGTCATGCAATCTGGGACCCAAAATGGAGAAATGCCATGTCTGAGGAACTCATGGCATTAATGTGGCATGATACGTGGGAATTAGTCCCACCTTCCAAAAACTGTAACCCTGTGGGTTTTAAATGGGTGTTTCAGGTTAAAAGAAAATCTGATGGAACTGTAGATCGCTTTAAAGCGAGACTGGTTGCAAAATGATACAGCCTTGGATTAGACTACAAGGAGACATTTAGTCTAGTAGTGAAACTGGCTACTATAAGAACTGTTCTAACCTTTGTTGTAATGAAAGGGTGGATTTTAAGGCAACTTGATGTCAATAATGCATTCTTGCATCGTACATTGACAGAAAGTGTTTACATGGCTCAACCCCTAGGGTTCAAAGACGTGACAAAACCCAACCATGTTTGCCGGTTACAAAAGGCCATTTATGGCCTCAAACAAGCACCAAGAGCCTGGTATTAGGCTCTAAAGACCACCATCATGGAGCTCGGGTTTGTCAATTCAAAAGCTGATTCCTCTCTATTTATCTATAAATCCAGCTCTATCACTGGAAACAATTATCAATTTATTGGGTCAATTATTGAAAAACTTGGACATTCCTTCTCATTAAAAGACGTGGGACAGATTCACTATTTTTTGGGTATGAAAGTCATCCCTACAAAAGTTGGTCTTTTCCTATCTCAGCATAAATACATTAGAGAAATTTTGTCCAAAGATGTCTCCACTCCATTGTCTACTACTACAGCCCTCAAACTCATTGATAGAACATCATCTATGGACAACACTGAATTTAGAAGTGTTATCGGTGCTCTTCAGTACCTCTCTCTTACACGGCCGGACATCTCGTTTGTTGTAAATAAACTATCTGAGTTCATGCATAAACCTACTGCAATACAATGGACAGCTGCCAAGAGGCTCCTTCATTATTTAAAACAAACTGTTTTTCATGGTATTCACATACGATGAAGCAGGCCATTAACACTCACAACTTACATAGATGCAGATTGGGCAGGTAACTTTGATGACAGATCCTCAACTTCAGCTTACATAAGCTTCCTTGGTACAAATCCTATCTCTTGGAGCTCAAAAAAATAGAGGGCTGCTGCTAGATCCTCCACCAAGGCTAAATATAGAGCAATTACAAATGCGGCATCCGAAACAATTTGGCTTTTGGCATTATTTCAAGAGCTTTGCTTACCTATTTCATCAAAACCAAAACTGCTTTGTGACAATATGGGAGCCACACAACTGAGTTTTAATCCTGTTTAGCACTCTTGTATGAAGCACATTCATATAGACTTACATTTTGTGCGTGATATGGTTCAAAAAGGCACACTTGAAGTTCATCATGTTAATACACAAGACCAGCTGCTAGATCTTTTAATACAACCATTGTCAAGGCAACGCACGGAACAACTCAGGAACAAGATTGGCCTTACTGATGGCAGCCCTATAAAGTATAAAGGAATGTCCAATAAATCAAGTCAAGGATCCCAAAACAGAGCAGCATACCGAGAGTAAAGCTTAGAATCAAATAGCCGAGAATCATGCTGACAGTTACAAATATTCTGTAAATTAATTCATTGTAACAGTCAATATTATATAGGCATAATCTTAGGAAGTTTTCTAGAATAGCTCTTGTGAAAAACTGTATTTAAACTTATACATGTTCGCGTATAGACCGTGACTGCGATACACAGCATTATTCAAAAAACAAAATCTTTGCACATATTCAAATTTCATCATGGTATCATAGTCCATTAAACTCTAACGAGCAATTCGATCCGATTAAGAATCCACAAGTGAGCATGTGAATTTCAAGATTGGTCTGCTCAAATGAGCTACCATCCCGCGAGACCATGTTAAGGGATAAAATCTCACATCGAATAAAGATGTAAATATAAACCAGCTTATAAAGGATTGGGTTACTCCTCTTAAAAAGGTTGACATTTTAATATAGAACCCCAAATCTTAATATAAAGCAGGTATACAGAATCACGTGGCAGATGCTTTAAGTCCTAGACATTCTTTGCTTTCAATATTTGGAAGTAAATGTAAGTGATAAAGGCGTTATACATGGAGGATCCTTATTTTGGAAAAATAAGGGAAGGATGCTCAATAGCGCCTTGTGGTCAATATTTGTTGAAGAATGGATTTTTGTTTAAAGGGAATCAAATATGTTCTTCAATGTTCCTTGAAGAAAGCCATTATTATTCTGGAAGAGACAAGATAATTGCTCTTGTGAGAGAAAATTTTTGTTCGCCTATAATGGAGAAGGATATCTCCAGACATATCGAGAGGTGCATAATTTGTCACATCGCAAAGAGTCATGGCTATAATACAATATTGTACACACCACTTTCAGCTCCTAATTCACCTTGGGAAGAAGCTAGTATGGATTTTGTTTTGGTTACAAAAAATGCAAAGGAATAAAGACTCCATAATGGTTGTTGTTGATCGATTTTCAAAAATGGCACACTTTATTCCTTCACTAGGACTTTGGATGCAACTCATATAGCTGATCTTTATTTTCGTGAAATTGTTAAACTTCATGGAATTCCTAAGACTATAATTCTGATCGAGATTCAAATTGTGAGTCATTTTTGGTGTACTTTTTGGAAAAAGCTTGGGACTCTATTGCAATTTAGCTCACCCTATTATCCTCAAACAGATGGACAAACGGAGGTAGTAAACCGGAGGTTGGGAAATTTACTGTGAAGTCTTGTTGGAAAAAATATTAGGCAGTGGGATTTGCTTTTATCACAAGCTGAATTTGCCTATAATCGAGCTACTAGTCAGATTATTGGGCATCGTCCATTTGAAGTTGTTTATGGGAAAAATCCTATTAGTCCATTGGATTTGGTATCGCTGCCGGTCAATAATCGTTCTAGCGGTGATGCTGAAGCAAGGGCCAGGCAGATCAACGAATTACGTGAACAGGTCAGGGAGAGAATTCTCAGGCGAAATGAGAAATACAAAAAGCAAGCCAATAAGCACAGGAAACCAGCAAGTTATGAAGGCAATTTAGTATGGATTCATTTGAGGAAGAAACGTTCCCCTGGAGGGCGTCGTGTTAAATTGTGGCCGAAAGCTGATGGTCCATTCAAGGTTCTTGAATGCATTGGTGAAAATGTTTACAAAATAGTACTTCCTGGTGATTATGGAGTTTCTTCCCCATTTAATGTCAGTGATCTATCTCCTCACCATGACGAAGAAGCAAGTCTTGAGGACAAGCCTTTTCTCCAACCCCGAAAGGAATGACACTGAACTTTGAGTGTAAAACTTATGTTTAAAGTGGACATTCTTATATAAGTAAAACTCTGGGTGCTAAAACTTATGTTTAAAGTGGACATCCTTACATAAGAAAAACTCTGGGTGCTAAAAATGGTGTCTCACTGAAGCAAGAAATTTTTTTCGTCAAAGCAGTTTCAACGAAAATGCACTAAACTTTCTGTACATAACTCTCAATTGAGATCCATAAAATGTATTACGTATATAACTGGATAATCTTTTCAATTGTTAATCATATACTATATGTAAATCATGGAATCAAACTTAGTACTCTATTTTCCTTATGTTTCAAGTATTTGGCTCCTCTCCTTGCTACTTTCTTTTTCCTTTTCGTTCAAATGCCATCTTTTTTCCCCCATCTCTTTTCTTCAATTTCACAAAAAATGTAATCAAAGATCGAGGTTCATCCCAAGGAAATGAATATGAATTAAAATAAAGGAAACGAGTGTTGAAAACACTATAAAAGCATTGTAGAAGAGTCTGACATAAGTATAGAATTCATGAAACATTCTGATTTGAAATTTTGCTAGTCTCGAGCAACACACAACCAAGCTATGAGAAAATTAAGAATAATCAAGAGATTTTTAACTCAAAGTATTCAAATTTCGCTATACAAAAGTTTTAACTCATCCCTTATTCGATTCTAATATGTGCGTGTGAATACCCAATTTAACTTTTTTCACTCATATGCGCACTAGTCAAGGCACGTCCAAAATGAAAAATGCTACACAATTTTTTTCTTAATCTAATTTGGCTAAAAATATAGAATAATGATATCTTACTCTAGTGGTCATTCAACACCGTTTTATGATTCATTAAATGATATGATTAATTAAATGTATAGAATGATATGATTCATTAAATGATATGATTAATTAAATGTATATGACTCATTTAATTAATCATATCATTTAATGTGCCCTATGATGGTATTGTAATAGCACTGGTGCTAAATAGCATCACTCAAAAATATATTATTTTAAATGCTTCTTCCCAAAATGAGGGTATATACAATTTGCATATTGGGTAGGTATGCAAAAGGTAAAGGTTAATTAACCCACCCATTTCAATTGAAACATTAACTTCCGGACAAAATCTGATTTTTCACATCAAGGAAAAGAATTGTGGAAGCTTTAGGTCAATCATCGTGATAAAAATTGTAAATTTTTTCATCAAGATTCCATATATCTACAGAATAATTTCAGTTAATACGAAATGGAAAAAACTGTACAAATTTCTTTACTAGTATGTGTTTCCAATCATGATATTACATCTACCACTCATCCCTAATGAAACTCGTGACCATCACGCATCCAAGTTAGTCATCTATACCTCAATTAATAGCTTTGCATATCACAATAATCTGAAATTGATAGATTTCATGGGATTAGTTTATTGGATTATCGTAAAATGCTAGCATAATAAATTGATCTCAACTCTTCGCTTTTTCTCGGCAAGTGTCTTTTCTTGTCACAATGCTTTGCCATATGGCATTTGTCTAGGAATGTTTATTACATGAATCATTGATCACCGTAAAGCCATCACAACACCAAATAATTCACACAAGTATCAAGCACTCATCCAATCATCGAACCACAAGGTGATCAAACATGTGTTCTCGTGCAACTGCCCATAATACCTTAGCGTACAACCTATAACCAATTTTCTTACATTTATATGTTCACAATAATTGAAATATTCATTTTTCTTTTTTCCATTCAATCATCCTGTTAACATGCCAATAATGTTTCACGTTTCTCAAGTATAAACTATGTGTAATATACTTTCAGTATTCTTCCTTATTTCGTAATTTGATGATGACCAGTACTATAAACATATTAATAGTGAGTAGCATATTGGCCAATGATTAAAATCATATTACTTGGTTCATAAAACATAAAATTTAATATCACGTACTTGAATAAGCGTAAACTCTATTAAGTTGGAATATAAAATCACATTCATTGAAGGAAATATAAGGTCAAGGAGTATTCACATTTTTAGGGACACATGGCTTCCCCATGATATTCACTTCAACAATATACAATGCCTACAGGCGAGGTGGAGATGGTCAGGAAATTATTTTCAGCAACGGGTACGTGGAGCCTAATGTGACCTAATCAGTGTTTATTTTCTCAGTCAATATGGAAGAGGTACAGAGTTTATTTGCTCCAGTTTATAATGCTGCTATTTTATCCATTCCATTAAGTAACTTGAGTGACTGTATAAACTAATTTGGCACTTGGAGCCTAATGTGACCTAATCAGTGTTTAGTGGATACAAATGGGCAACTAAAGGTAGTTCGATTGATGAATCCACTACTGGAACCAATCTAACCTCCTGGTGGAATAAAGTGTGATGCCAAGCACCACCTAAAATTCGAGTTCATCTGGAGATACAATGAGGCTTTACCAACAGTAGTGAACTTATTAGAAAAAAGGACGAGATTTTCTGGCCATTGTGCACAATGTGGTGGCTAGGAAACGACAAGCCACACCCTGTTCTCGTGTGCGGACTCTAAGCAACTGTGGAAGTTTTGGAACTGGTGGCAATACTTACATAAGTTCCAGCACTATGAAGCTGTAAAGGATGTGCCCTGTGAAATTTCGAGGGGCAAAATGGTGCACAATTGGGTACATTTGGCTGCATTCTATGGGAATTTTGGGGGTGTACGCATCATAATTGCTCATTGCTAAACTCCATGGCATACTTACGCTACAAAAAAAGCTTTCCAGAAACCACAAAATTGTCAGTAAAAGCAATTATTTTGTCCTTAAAGATCTTTAGTGACCAACAAAAGTGGTCATTGGATGGTCATGACATCACCGTCATTTATAGTTTTTAGCAACGAACTCCCAATTGGTCTTAGCGACCAAACTTTGGTCTTGAAGTGGTTGCTAAAATCTATACCATTCAGATACCATTATGTGCATTGGCAGATACAGCCGCTCGAGTGAGCTAGGACGGAGCGTCAAGTGGCCATTGAATGGCAGCCCAATATAGGGGGAAAATGTTTTCCATGCGGACTCTGTTGAGTTTAAACCCTCAAAGAAATACTTTTACTGATGAAATGTTGCACTAGTTTTAAGGAAAATGGGACACAATATTGTAACACCTCATTTATAGACACTAGACTATACCTAATAATTCACTGAAGGACTAAAGAACTCAATCAACTAGAACCATTAATTTTTTACTCACGTGACACTGTATGAAGTCTTTCTTATGTACCTTTCTCTCACCCACTGCTCAATTACATATATGCGGCCACTCTTGCCTCCCAGGACATAGCTTAGTGGTGCAAAGGATATAAGTGAGGTAATCTCAGCTGAGCTGGCAGTCGCAGTGTGAGGGTTCAATTCCTACCTCTTACAAGGTATGGAATTAGACTCTTTGTGGGTATCAATATGACAGCTCTTGTACCCTGATCTGCTGAGGCACATCCTACGATTTACCTCCTTCATAATGCTCTAGGGGCGGGNCCCTCAAGGTTGGGGTTCAACCTTTATATGAGGCATCTCTTTCTCTCTCACAACTTGCTTCTCTCTCTATTAATTCTCTCTCTCTCTCTCTCTCCTTACAAGCTACCGGCTGCACTTCTACAAGGTTCTCATATGGTGGTGGATCTTCTCCTTGTAGCCAACTCTAGTATGTCAGTGTATATATAATGTTATATTTATATCTAGATGCATCCCTCTATGGGGGTGGAAACGATCTCTGGAAAAATTCCTCTATGGTAGTAAGCTTCAAATTCCAAAGCTTCCAGGATTTTTTGCAAAAGGCGGTGATGATTTCTTCTGATCCGCATGGGCGGCCGTCAAGGCTCGTCGGGTGCTAGATCCACCGGTGATTATGTGGTTGGTAAAGGTTCACCATCCGTAACAAACATACAAAGACAATGCATCAGAGACAAATGTTTGGTCCGTAAAGTTTCACCATTAGCGACCAACATTTGGTCTGTGAAAATTGGTACCTTCCAAGGACCAATACTCTGTCGCAGAAGTTATACTTTCAACGACCTAATGTTGGTCGCTGATGCACAGCTCAAGCTACCAAAGGTTGGTTGCTGACGGGTTTCCTTCACGTTGATGTAGGCAGCAGTGAAATTGGCCAGTGATTGTCAACATTTTCTTTTATCTTCTAGCAACAAAATTTTCATTGCTGAAAGACATTTACCAACCAAAATCAGGTTGCTAGTAAAAGGCTTTTAACAACCAATGTATTTTATCCTTGTTAATATTTTGTTCAATGTTTCAGTTGGATTTTCAACAACCAAAAATTTAAAATTAACAAAGTTGAATATAAGAACAATAAAGAAACATACAATAGTAACTACTAAAAGATAATTGTCACTGCATATGTAACAAGCACTAGTAGTGAATACAGAACTCTAAATGTCCAATACTTAACCAAAAAAGATAATTTCCCATATTACTTAGTAACTTCAACAATACAATTAGAGTACTATAGCACCAACACATGTCGATGGTGGAGGCCGATCAAGATTCGGTCCTTTGGGAGGATGGTGACTCAAATCCATTCGTTCAGCAAGGCTTTAGATAAGTAAAATCTGTTGTTTGAAACTCCGTTTAAGCTGGCTAATAGTATTATCCTCTCATTAACTCGTTGGGTAAAAATTTTCTAACTTTCGCATAAACGTAGAAGGAGTTTTGTATGTGCTGCTATATGACATTGTATGATCTGTGGTTTCTTCTTCGTTCTTTCCGTAAAAAGAAATATTAGGATCCCAGCATTTATAATATTCATAGTTTACATGCATATGCATATGTTCCTATCTCAAAATTAATGCCACATTTTGACACAGGACGGAAGTTCTAAGGTTTACCAGCGTAATCCCTGACAAAAGAAAATTATAAATCTCACGAAAATAATCTCAAAAATGGAATTGTCTTAATCAAGAAAAATAGAGAGATTTTAAATAGTCTCTAAAAACCCTAATTTAAGTAAAAGACCAAAATAGACATCCACTTAATTAAAACAATTAAAATGCGAAAACTTAAAT
>CAIGRB010089939.1:27366-42078 GCA_903798255.1 Fraxinus quadrangulata | reverse complement strand
ATGATGGGAGAAACCCAACAATCAAATAAAATGTAGCATTATTCACCTGTATTTAAACATCAAAATGGCCCGAGTTCGTATTTCCATGTCAACAAAGAGTTTATGTTCCCAAAAAACGAAACGCATTTTTTTATTGCTCCACAAGGAAAATTTAGTTGAATCTATATTTGTTTAAAGGATACATAAAATGGGACACTTGGTAAAATTTTGTATGAATTCGATATAGTTCTTTAACAAGCCGTTACCCATTTAATATGGGTCAAACCATCTACTTACCCTGTTAATAAACGATATTAATGAAAGTAGTAATTGTTTCAAATTAATTAGAAGTAGGTTCTACAAACTGTAGGGCTCATTATGACAGTAATCTGGATTTAAAGGCGTAAATTCATTTCAAGGACCAGCCAAAATAATTTCACGTGTGAAACACCTTGAGTGTCATGAATACCGTCTATGATTTAGCCTGAGCATAGAAGAAATGTGTGGAAATATTATTACTATCTACTTCCCAATTTAGTAGACAAGAATATTCTTTTCTTCATTTCGTATTTGACTTTCCTTTTCAATGTAGATATCAAAATCTTTACCATGTATAGCGTTATTTTCATTGTAAAATTCATTGCTTTGATATATAAAAACAGCAGAAAAGATGTCTCCCTGGACAAGAAAAAACCAGAGCCAATTTTATATATCTGTACTCTCTTATTTGTCTTGGTATCAGAACAATAAGATTCTTATTCTGATAACCATGGTCGACAAAAGTTCAAATGCTACACAAAGGATCAAATAACGATCCATTCTTCATCCATCACTCTGGTAGACAAATACGGAACCAGGACCCGTGCGCTGACTATGGCATTTCGTGCAAAATATGTAATGTTTTGGATGGAACTATTGAGCGACAAAAAAATCTCAAGGAGTTTCATAATTGGACGAGGGTGGAACGGCTTGGTGAGCTATTGGATCCTCAGTTCCACAGATAATGAGATTCGCAAGGGTCTCCTGTATGCTGATTCTGCCAAAGAAATATGAGATGATCTTCATGATAAATTACACAAACCAATGCACTGAAAATAGTTCAATTAAAACAATCCATCAGCAAACTCAAACTGGGAGATTCATCTGTGTCCCTATACAAGGATGAAATCATTAGGAGGTGAACTCAGCTCCTTCTCTGGTGCAGAGCCTTGTGCATGTGGGGATGGTAAATCTACTGGTGCTTGTCTTCAACAAGATGGTGGCACAATGGAATTTCTTTATACACGATTTCTAACACCTTGGCTGAGATTACAGTTTTTTCGTAAAAATGTACTGGTTTGACGCGTATGAAAAAGGGAAAATTTTAGACTGCACAGGTTTCACTCGTATGAAACTAGTGGACTTCAGCAGAACAAAAACAGGGCTATGAAAACAGGAGAATACAGAGGAAGATCACTGCAACTAATTTCAAGTTATATAAAACAGAGGAGAATCAGAGAAAGGAAATATTCTTACTTCGCAAGATTTTTTTCACAATTGCCTTTTTCATACATTCGTTTTGGGGCATATGTTTTCTATTTATGCAAACTCCAAAACACACTACAAATTACATATTTAGCCCTCACTTCTTTAATAAATTTCATTGACTCTTTAAATAAAAACACATTACACATTAACAACTTTGAAGTCAGATCTTGACATCGAGCCTTTTGCCAACACCACCAAAATATATAATTTGGTACGGGAAGAAGAAATAAATTCTTCATCTTTTGTTTCCACTAATCCTGAAGGAGATGTCCTTTTAGTTAACACATTTGAATGTCAGCAAAGAAGATGGAAGATCTTCTACATCTTCTATTTTACTAAAGTCTAAAAATAATGACAACATTATCAAAGGTGTTCGTGGAAATCAACACTTCAACGGGTGAAACGTGCAGAAAATGAAAGATAGATTGTATTTCAGTTACTGTGATTTTGATAAGCACACCATAGAGTTTCTCTACAAGCTTAATGGCTATATTACTGATAGACAAAAGAATTCTTTTAGAAAGCAGAAATGTGAACCATTTCTCTTCAGAGCATTCACGGTCGAATGATTGGGGCATTGTTTCATTCTCTCGACCAATTACCCAACAACATTACAAGAATTTTTTTTTTTTCAATATTCTCAACAGGTAGTAACAATTGCAGTGCTAATTTCGTGGTTATCGCCTTATCCACTATCTCATGTTTGGATTGTTTTCACATGAAACTAACCATATGTGCTCTATCTATACTGTTTATTCGTCATATACACTGGACACTATACAAACTTTTGTTCAATTACCTGAGGTACTAAAGCACAAGTCGCCCATATTGGAACAGTAAAGTTCTCTACATAGCTTCAACTTGATGGTGTCTATCAGATACCTACTTTTAAGTTCTACCTTTTATCTTCAAGTCAGACTGAAATATCTCACATATGTCCATTTAATTTTTTAATGATCAGTGTGCGTTTCAGACCTATCTGCGAGGAGTATGATTGAAGAAGGTAGTGTACATATTCAAGCTCAATCTGCTCATCCTGTGACTAGGACATCCCATTAATATTTTGCATTGGCGACCTGAACATCATTCTTTGCAAAGACAACTATAGTTAGCTAAGTATTTTTCTTAAACTTCTCAGTCCAATAAATTTGTCTGGGACATTTGTACGCAAGCAAAACATTGCACTGTTCATCAAAGAAGTTGTATTGACATGCCGCAACAAAATGGAGTTGTCAAATGAAGATATCAACATCTCTTGGATGTTGATTGTGCATTGAGATTTCAAGCTCATCTATCTGACATTCGGAAGAGAATGCAATTATTACCGATGCATATTTAATTATATATCTCACTCTCTACATCATTAATTGATAGTAAATCTCCTCGTGATGAAATGTTGTTCAAAAAATCACCAGCATATCCCGATTTAGTAACTTTAGATGTCTTACTTTTGTTTATAATGCTCATATAAAGCATATGTTTGGTTGGCGTGTCAAATTTGGTATTCCTTTGGTCAATAGGGATACCACATATAAATATGACATAGCCACTTGCACCGTTTATGTGTCGTGATGTTATTTTCAATGAGAGTATTTTTCCTTCTCGGTATGTATCTTCACCAAGCACTTCTTCACAGGCCGTCACACTACCAACTGATAGTCGCTCCAAATTTGATTTAAAACCCAATTTTTAAGGGCATCTTCTACCCATCTCATTGCACCAAAATTCACCGAATTGCACATCTCCAACCCATTGCACCATTTTGGTGCAAAATGGTTAAATACCTTTCTCCCATTCTCTCACTTTGCACAAAATTTTGTTAATGGTATTTGTGTCCATTTTTGTTATACATTTTTGTTAAATACAAAAATGTCACAACAACCACATACATACGCCACTTTAGATTTATTAAGGAAAACAAATTTTGAGAATTAAATTGCAACACTAGTTTGATTTCCTAATATCATGATATTGGGATTTAAAACATATTGCATCTCTTTTTTAATGATAAGATTCAATATTTTTTCTAGTTGTGGTNGTAATTAATTTTAATCAAGTAATCAATGATAATTAAAGAATGAATTAAAATAAACGTACTTAAATTTTTTTGAAATGTAATAAATATGATCGCTTTCAAGAATTCCTTGCTCGTTATAGACAAATCAAGGATAAAGAGACTCACATTGCACTTCAAAATATATTAATTGATCATATGTAGGATGAATATATGAATTTTGAGAATTAAATTACAACACTAGTTCGACTTCGCGATATCATGATACCGGGATTCGAAACATATTGCACTATTTTTTAATAAAATGAGTTGTGGTGTTTTTATTAATTGTGCTACATTATTTAAAATTTATTAATGAATTCAATATTTTTGTTAATTTTGATGTAATTATTTATTTAGTAATTTATGTAGTTGTAAAATAAATAATATTTCAAATAAATAAATTGTTAAGAATGAAAAAAAAAATGAAGAAAATAATTAAATAATGTTCATTTGGTGCAACTTTTAGTGTAATGGGTTGGAGATAATTTTCAGTTTGATACAAGATTTGGTACAAAACAGTGCAAAACTTATCTCAAATTTTGATGCAGTGTTGGAAATTGCCTAATAACCTATTTTCAGTAACTTAAATGGCGTACATGGCCCAATTTCCCAGTTTAAAGGCCTAGCCCAGAGGGGTGTAATTGCCCCACATTGGCCTATTATCGGTCACCACCCTTGACTTACAATCAATAAGCAAACCATTAAATTATTTTCTATAAAATAGTTTGACTTTTGAAGAACAGTTTCCTTGTACAAACAAATATATTGAATGTATTATAACAAGCATTGATTAACTTCCTAAGTATTCTCCTGAGATCTTGCAAAGAGTCAACACTACAAATCAAATAATATTATCATGTTCTTTTTATACGTTACAGATGAAGTTCAACTTTTGAATATCAAATGGACGAATACATCTATAAATACCACTCTCTCGAAATCCTTCTTTATTAGCATTTGTCTTGTCTTTCTCTCTTTGTTCAATACTCTCCATTATTAATAACCAATTAATACAAAAAAGCATTTCTCATCATTATGCTGGAATTTGGTGAGTTTTGGTCAAATAATGGTCAAAGCACTTCAATGGCTTCATATCACCCAATGTTGCGTGAGATTCATGTGTTGCTAGTGGATCATGATTCTTGTTTTTTGATTTCTACATCAAAAATGTTAGAGCTATGTTCATACAAAGGTAGATCTATTACGAATTAATTTAACTTTGATTAAACACAATATCAAGAAAAGATAATGTGCTTTTCTATGTTTGATTTAATTTCCTTACATATATGTGGTTTATGTATAGAATGATGATATAAATTTGGTTGATTAAACTTCCATTTGCTTCATTTTGAATTATCTTTCTCATTTTTTATGGTTACACCTATTATTCTTTTTTCGTACAACTTTGTTGAAGGTTTCATATTCATTGCAATTTATTTATCCATTTGTTAGGTTCTCAAACCTCATTAGAATTATTCAATCAATATAGCAAATTATTCATACTTGCAAAGTTGTGTAAGCTTGAGTAGAGGATGTACATCATTCGAAGGTTATAGTTTTTCATGCATACTAGCAAAGTTCTGATAGCAGGGTCAGAGAAAGTATATGTCATTGGAGATTTTATCTTTTGGAAATAATTTTTTATCATGTGGTTTGAATAATTATTTAAAAATTTAAATTTCGCACTTATTTTACTTTAATATAGCCAGGCATAAAATTTATTTTTACCATTGTACATCAAAATATGATACCATTCATAATAACCTTACCTTCTATGTTTTAATATGGTTTTCATTTTTCTTGCCCGGCACATTAATGTTTAAGGAGTATCGCAATTTTTCACCAGCAGATATCTATGTTTCATATCTTAATGCCTCCGTAAACGACAAATTATTTTAGTTTTTCTCTCAGATTAAATGACTTCTAGTGGATACGAAAAAATATCATTAATTTTTATGACGTCTCTAGGAAAGTTAAATTTGTTTATTTAGTCAATTTTTTAGAAAGAAAAGAAAAATCAAAGGGAAGTTGTTTCCTATTAATGTTATTAATTTCTTCTTTATTAATGATTATAAGGTCTTCCATTTACCAAACTTCAGTTGCAGCCAAATAATTGTATTACTAAAAGGTTGTACCTTTTGTTACTTTCTTTATTTTCCTTGACTAATTAGTTATTCTAAATGCATTTTTTTCAGTTTCTTATGTTGAACTTGCATCGACTGCTTTATTGATGCTCTCTAGTGGACAGTCACATTTTGATCTTGTCATGGCAAATATCAACTCTCCTGACTTACATGGATACAAACTTCTTGAACAAGCAGTTAACATGGACATACCCATCATTTGTAAGTATTTCGCACATTAGTATCAATTTCTTGTTTATTTCTTTTACATAAAATCTAATAATTGAATATGAATTCTAATTTTTAAGAAATCTAAAGGGGACCCCAAGAATCTTTCCTAGTCATTCCATTAGGTTCACGTATTTCAATCTAAAAACAGTAGATTCTTCTCAATAAACTTAGCATTGAACAAATATATTTTCTAATGAATATAAGTATTTCATATATTGTTTACCATCTGAATTTTGCATTTTATTCAGTGATGTCAGTTGATGACAATGAATTCCTAGCAATGGGAGCTCTCAAAAATGGAGCTTTCCTCTCTATCAAGAAACCGTTTACTCTGGAGATGTTAAAGTGCCTTTGGCAGCATGTACTGAGAGAGAAAATGAAACTCCACAGAAATAAGGAAATAATTATGGGAATGGGTGCTGCTAACCATCATGTCGTGAAAGGGTTTGAATTTATTGGACGAGTTGAGAAGGGAAACAACATGCAGAACAACAATTACACTCAAAAGAAGAAAATACGTGGACAAAATGGTTCGATTTGGGCGGACGAAGAATGTGAATCAGAAAATCAAATAATCAACAATGTGGTTAAGAGAAAAGTATGCACTGAGTGGACTCAAGGTCTTCATGAAAAATTTATGGATGCTGTTGGACAGCTTGGTGAAGGAAGTATATTTTTTGTTCCCTAAATACCTTTTATAATTAAAATATATTATGTAAATTTGCATCCCCTATAGTTTATATATCTCTATTAAAATGTGTATTTTATGAGTGTACGCTTAAAATTATATAAGCAAGTATAACCCTAAAATATATGACACGTCTTGTGTTCGAAAATAGGGTGTTTTCCTAAAGAGATTCTGGAGCTAATGGATGTGCCTGGCCTGACAAGAATACAAGTAGCAAGTCATCTTCAGGTTAGTTTTCTATTTTAATAAATTATTAATATATCGTGCACAACATATTTAATGATTTATTATGTAATGTTGGATAGCATCGCAAAAAATTTAAAGGCTTGTGAGTACAGTTGTTTGCTGTTGTCCCTATCTTATACCCTTTTCGGGTTTTCTTTCATGCAGAAATGCCGGAACAACAATTGGCGAGCTCCTGAAGAACGAAAATCTCAACAAAACGATGCTCCTGCAGACTCTAAAAACATTGATGGTTTGGGCCAAAAAAAGCCAAGAAGATTTGGGTCAATGCCAAGCAAGAACACTTCGTTGATTAAAGAGCATCGTGAAACAGGTCAAAGTTCCGATATCTATACTGCAAATGAAAACCCAAGTGATGGTAGATCAGGACTCGAAAATATAAATATTGCACCAATAGTAAACTCCCAACAACTATATCATGAGAACTTTCTGTCTGGTGCCTCAAATTCTTCCTCAAACGCTAGATATCCATTGGATGATTTCTTTAGTTTTCCAGACACGGATTGTCTGACTCAGAATTTTTCTGGTACACTACAAGGTGGTGGAATGATAATGAATCAAAAAACTTGCCAGAAAGCTCTTCATTTTGACCAAGTTTATCATGAACAGGTACCATATGGTCCCTAGTTCCTTGTAACAACACTCTTAATTTTTATTTTTATTTTTGGTATGTTTAATATAATAAAAAAGGAGGAAACAAAAACTAAAACTTGTCAATTATACTTTCATTCCCATCAGAATTCAGCAGTGCCAAGTGTGGAAACCAGGAGCCATATGAGTTCAGAGACGTCAAGCTTTGCAAGCGACTCTTCAGAAACCCGAGGAAAATAAATTGGATAATTCTCGAGTCCAGTATTATTGAATAACGTATGCACATGCAGTGACATTTTGCATAAAGTGATATATCAAACCAGCTATGTATTTTTTTTTCCCGGGTACAAGAACATCAAACTATATAATACCCATGAAATAGTAACAATGTAACATGCAGGATGCTACATAGCTGGGTTTTGTCTGTTTTTACTGTTTCTGTTGAACATTTTGACAATTTATATTCAGCTATAGTTATAACAATCTTTTCAGCTATTTGTATACTTCAAATACCTATTTATATATATACATATAGAATTTGTGAAAGGCCCTTTTCTGTGTCTTATGGTGGCCAATTTTGTTAGAAAATAAACGCTCTCATACCATTTGTTAGGAAATTGTTTAGACTCAAATATGCAGAACTAATTTATAACAAGCAACAGGTCATTAATTATTATTTAAGTTTAAAATCATTTTTAAACCATTACAGACATCATATCAAAGAAATGAAATAATTAACTCTAGATATGATCACGGAGGAAAACCCTTGAAGAATGTTTCACAAGAATCAAAAACCACCGGGCAGATTTGCCTCTAAAATTTACTAGAAAAGTTAACTTACAATTAGTCGAGAACTACTAAATTTTAGGTGACTTTGGCGACCTAACTTGTATACCACTAAGGAACTACTTTAGTTTTGCGACCCACACTTCCCAACAACTCTAGGCTACTTTTCTCTCCGTTTGAATCATCAAGATTGAACTCGTTCCAGAGTACTGGAACTCCAACTGCCTCTTTTCCAAACATTAGAACTCTAAAGGCTTATAGTTGAAGGTAGAATTTTGTTTGACCTAATGATCTTTTGTGTTTTGATCTTTGGGTTGAATATAGAGGATTATGGCTCAACCAATAAAACCAGGTGTTTGGGATGAATTATAATGAATTGATCTTGGAGTTGAATCAAGAGAACTTTGAAATGTGATTATAATCTTCAAAAGATGTTCTCTAATATGAAATAATGATTCAATGTACTATGGGACGAAGTATGGCATGTATATTTATAATGAGTAGTGTTTGGGGGTGAAATAGGATTGAAAAACTAAGTTAAAAACGAATCAAGTCTCTTCCCGAATGTCATCATCGCTCGAGCACTGGCCTTGTGCCTAGTGAGAGTGTTCCTCTTTTGAGCGCTCGAGCGCTCTTCACACACTAGCGAGCGGTTTTGTACTGACTTTTTCTCGTTTGTCCATATTTGATTTCTTTGACTCCTCCAAAGACTACAATACCAACCCTATATTATTTTGACTTTAATTACAAATCAATAACTTGTGATTTTGAATACAAAAACTGCCAATAACTAATTTGGACATTGCCAATTTACAAGTTTGACCTAACAAATTTCATAGCTTCTGCTTCTAGATTTTCATGTTAATTGTTGAAAATGGTGCAATGGTGAAGGCAATTGGATTATTTAGCATGATGCGACCATCACAAGGTGGAGAGCTAGGGGCGGTGATCAACGGCTCATAATCGTGAAAACCACAAGTGTAGAATATCCCTATGAATGAAGTATCATTAAATCTAAGACCGTACTACTAAGTAGATAATTAATTATTCGAAGTACTGATTTAAAAGGTGGTTTTTGAGACTAATAACTAAAATTTCACTAAAGCAAAAAATAATTTTAACAATTATTGTCTTCAAAATACATTAAGGTAAGATGATAGGAATCACGATTACACCATTGTTTGTTTGATTCAACTTCACATATCATGCTAACACAATTTCTCATGTCGCCAACCAAATTTCTTAATTTTAATTAATATTGTACCTCCTTATGTGAATTCAAGATATTTCTATTTGATTTGACTTTAAAAGATCATTAAATCACGAAGAAATTTGTAAACATAACTGTACAATTTGGAGATGTTTATCTCTATCATACAGAGAAAGAAAGGCAAAGATGAATGTTGAACACAGTAGCTCTAGCATAACCCCAAAAATTTCTTCCCTTTTTCTTCAATTTCTTGCCAAAACCCCATTGTTTTTTTTTTTTATTCGCTCCTAGATTGACCCTTTCTTCTAGCATTTTAGTAGATTATTTATAGGTCCATATACTCCTTGAAGTTCGTACCAAAGAAATCCTCCAATTGCCCTTAAGTTGTACAAAACTAGCAAGCTTCATAATCTATTACATTTACATAATTACATTTCGTACGGACGAAACATTTTCCCTTCGATTTTCGTCCCTACGAAAATATCATAAGGTCCCCAGTTTACATTTCTAGAACGAAATTTTGTGCTGCAATTTCCCTCCCTACGAAAATTTTCAGAGAGGAAGCCTCTCTGCTCTGCTTATTTTCGTCAGGGACGAAATTCCACAGTCTCAGTTTGGTGTCTTGTTTCTCCACTTGGATTTTCTGTGATCATTTTCTTTCCTTCAATTTTCCTCACCTTTATTTGACAAAAACCCACAAAAAACAAAGTCTTCATTACTCACTACTGTCATTCTTTGCCTACAAGGCCGTAGTTTTCCTAATCAAGGAAAAAAAACACAAATTCGTCATTTATTGGTTGGAAAACACTCATAATTATTCAATATTAGGACCGAAATGGACCACACCAGGATGCCTTCTGCCTTTATTATTTCTCATGCATTGCTTCATTTTACGTTATGGTTTCTAGACTTGTTGTTAGGATTATTCTGGTCTTTATTTGTGCGAAGATTTAGGCTTGAATGTTGTGTTAGAACTCCCAAGAAGGGTTCTTTTTTCTTTCCTTTTAAAAAAAAAAAAATGAATTGAAGACTTTGGAAATTGTTCCAAGTTCTCTCACCATCCAGTACTTTCAATAATTAAAAAGTTTGTGATCATTTGTATTTGTAGTTTTGTTCTCATGTATCTGCTACATCTATAAAACTTATTTTACTTCCCGGAAATTCAGTTTTTCAATTCATTACTCTCTTATTAATAATGCATTAGGGACATATAAACAGGTGCAATAAGCAAATAGTTTGGTCAGTTGATGTGTGGGATAGGTGCTAGTGCTTCAAACAAGTCTAGGAAAATCCTATGCGTAGAATGTCACACAAAAACCAGCTATAGTTTTCTTCTGGAAAATATACATGTTACTTTATCAAGTACAAGTATGATATATACATTCAGGGGCAGAGCCAACACTCGGCGAGTTGGCGCAGCCGCCCATTCTTGCTCCGTCGAAAAAGAAAGGGATTATAAAGCTTTGAGAACTAACGTTAAATAATTATAAATGTACCAACATTCAACAAAAGATTGTGTAGCTCATATAATAGAGCACTAGCTTTGCATGCGGGAGACATGGGGTTCGATTCCAGGAATCCCCACTCCTTTAAATTTTTTAGCTACCAAATTGGCCCAAACCAAAATTTTATATCACTATATGATAATGGAAAGCTTAACACCTATGGCAAGTGAAGATTGTTAACAATAAATTTGACAATACATACACACACACACACACACACACACACACACACATATACATATATATTTATCAAAGTAATAGATTCTTTATTTTAAAATTTATTTTTTTCGCTAAAATTCGATTTTGTAATGATCTAGCGGTTGAATCGTTGACCCGATGATTTGTCCAATGGAAGACCAGGTCCTGTATGATAACTATGAATAATATATACTTTTATTATTAGGTTTTATCAATTTATTTTGTAAAATTTAAATTTGAACAATCTAAATACTACTCTTTTCATAAGCTTCACTTAGTTCGAAACTTGTATTTACCATTTAATCATGGTTTATATATAAGTTTCATCTTGTCTTGCTTAAGCTCCTAAAATCTTAAAACTTGATCATTGTTATAAAAAGAGAGAATAAGAGAGAAGAATAAGAGAAGTCAATAGACTTGTGTGTCTTTTATTAATAACCAAAGCTCTATATTTATAGGTAAGAATCGGGGATACAATCTTTTATCTCTGGTCTTCGCCTTTGGCTTCCTTCCACCTTCCCTCCTTTGTAGACAACCTAGAATATCCCAAACTGGGAGCTCATGCTAAGACAGCCCTGCCTCCCTCCTGTCTCCCTCCCGACTGACCGCCTCGCCGTCACAGTTGACGAAAGGAGTTGCCTTTCTCCCATCGATATGGCCTCCAACTAATGGCCCCGCCTTACGAGTAGCCGGACCGACCGACTCAAGCTGTAAAGGCCCCTTAGGTAGCCAATCATTATCCAGTAAGGAAGAGCACCTTAAGGAAAGCGAAGGTAGCTCAATGAATGGAGAGAGTTACGAGAAGGGAAGGGCTTCATAGCTCCTTACTATAGGCGACTCAGGGAAAACCCCACCTTTTAATCTGACTAAGAAGTCAGGCCCGGAAACGGCTCCAATAGGGCATTCGTCCATCAAATAGCCGAAACAGGCCGTAAACGATCAAATAATGGCCTCTGAGAGCGTTTGTTACAAGCCGAAGGAAAGGCAGCTCGGAGATTAGCAGAGGTTATGGAATCTGACCCAGCCACAACTCCAGCAAGAGTAGGCTCTGAAGAATGAAAAGACGTATAAGGGCTAAATCAATTTCATGCAGTTTTTTTTTGGAGAGATTTAGATAACCAACGACGTTAGCTACGAGTTCGCACCCCCTGCAAGATCACGTTTTTCATCAGCCACTGCTACTCTTTCTGCCAATCCTGAATCCGAAGTACGGTAACATGGAAGTAACATAAGCAGATTCAAAGACAGAAGCGGAAGAAGCAGAAGTCCAATCCTTAATATATATTGCCGGAACTGGGCAAGCGAAGTTAGTTAGCTTTCTTTGAATTCTTTAATGTCCTCAGGGCAAAGCCAGGCACAAACCGAAGAAGGAGAATTGGAATTTTCCTTAAATGAAAGAAATCCGCGGCAACATGAACGCCGGATTTAAGCTAATGAACAAAGGGGGGCTGAACGACAAGATGGAAGTGTCTTTTCTGGTAAGGCTAAAGACGGGACCCGGAAAGTTCCGGCATAGTAGCGCGCCAAGCCAAAGAGCAAGCGAAGCTGCAAACGAAGACCCCCAAAAGGTACAGCAAGTTACAGCCCCCTAG
Source organism: Fraxinus quadrangulata (assembly GCA_903798255.1). Lineage (NCBI taxonomy): Eukaryota > Viridiplantae > Streptophyta > Magnoliopsida > Lamiales > Oleaceae > Fraxinus > Fraxinus quadrangulata. Next base: position 29,349 of record CAIGRB010089939.1, on the reverse strand, counting down.
GAAGAGGGTAAGGCCGCTCAAATGGAGGCTTGGCTTGAAAGGTTTCTTTACTTTGAGAAATAAGCGCCAACTATTCATATTTTTAGTCAAAGTAAAGGTGCGCAGGTTTGGAACCCGTTTTCGGAGCTGGCTGCAAAGCCCTTACGTAATAGGGGTAGCGACATATTGTACTAGATCCGTAACCTATAGCATCATTAGTAGAGCTAGCGGCAGATTCTTTAGCACTCGTACCTTCATTATGGATTAACTAGCACGAGTAGCGGCTTCAGTAGCTTATCCAGGGTACCTCCAGTAGTGGAGGAGGCAAAGCACCAGTGGTAGCATCAGTACCGGCATAGCCTTTTTTTTACAATAAAGAAAGGACTGGTACTGAACTAGTAGATACGGTTGAGTCAGTTGTTGATCCAGAAGCGGTAGAAGTGGTAGTAATATACCTTCCATATCAAGAGCTAGAGACAAGTGATGGCTTTCCCTGTACAATAGACCCAGTAGATCCAGTTGATTATGCTCGCGCTCATGATAGGGATTCAGTTTATGGGGTGAGGTTCAGTTCCTTATCTAGAAGCATACCTGGATATATACCCAATTTGGCTTCCTTCTCCACTGGGCAAAGCACTCTGCTGCAGCGAGCAGCCGGTTCTTATTGCATTCACCAAGATAGTCTTGCTCGCTCCTGAACTCTGCGGCGAGTTTAGCCACCACCTCAGGGCCTGAGCTTTGCTCGAGCGTAGTCAGCCAGCTTCGTGACTTTGCTTAGCTTCCAGCGTTGCAAAGGGATAACCTTTCACTATCTAGGCGCCCTAGAAGGAGGGGTCCCACGGACTTCTTCCCCGAAGATCAAGCCGTAGTCCCTGGGAGAAGTGGAAGGAGTTAGGAGGATGGAGCGCCCTTTGCCCTAAGAAATAGGCGGCTTCGCCGGCTTGGATTGGAAGGAAGGGCTTCGCTTTCCGATCGCTTTTTGAGGCCGGTTTGGATGAGCGTAGGCAAGTTCGGGATTCGCTATCGCTTTCGGCTTGGAGCGGCTCACCCCCCTTGTCACTTAAAGGGAAAACAAGAGAAGGGGGTCTGCTGGAAACCCTCGCCTTCGGCTCCATACTGATCAGGCCGGCCGGAATTCGAGAACGGTCCATACCACCATAATGGATCTCTCCTACCGCTACCTACTAGTGAATCGATTTAGGGAAGGAAAGAAATGCCGATGTTGCAATTCCTCCCATCCCGATAAAGCGAGTCATCCGTGATTTGATAGTTCCATTTTCCGGTGATGCAGGCCGATTGGGATCCCAGCAGTCAAACCACTGTCTTCGTTCCTCACCCTCCTTCCAATCAAATCTATTCTAAGGTGTCCGGAGGCAGGAGAAAGAAAGGAAGGATTGATCGACCAACTTGAACAGATCCATAACCCGCTTCCATCTGTCCTGAATGAGGGAACAATCTTCTTGGCTACTTTCATTTATGCATTTAACAAGGAGCGGCAAAGAAAAAAGCTATGGCACGATCTCGTCTCTCTAAATGATAACATTGATCGACCATGGGTTGTGGCTGGCGATTTCCATTCTGCTTTTACACACAGAGGAGAAAAAAGGTGAAAAACTAGTTCACCCTAGTGCCTTTCAAGACTTTGCTGATTGTGTTGAGCTTGCAGGTCTTTTTGAGCTAAAATGAAGTGGTATAACCCACTCTTGGACTAACCGACAGGATGGGGATGCTCGGATCAGTTGTAAGCTTGATAGAGTACTTGTGAATCAAGAGTGGTACCAATCTTTTCAGAACTATAATCCTACTTTCCAAGCACAAGGCATCTCTGACCACTCTCCTATTATTATCAGCCTTGACAAACCATTGCCTAAGGCCCCGAAGCCCTTCAAGTTTTATAACCACTGGGTGGATCACCCTACCTTTTTGGATATAGTTCGAAAAGAATGGAATTGTGCAATTAAAGGGAACCCTATGTTCATTTTAATTCAGAAGCTAAAAAAAAAA
>CAIGRB010089939.1:14909-25184 GCA_903798255.1 Fraxinus quadrangulata | reverse complement strand
TAAAATCAAAAAGCTGGGTACAAAAGATGATACACATGTATATATAATTAAAAATTGAGTGAATAGAAAGAAATAAGAAGTTGGGTACGATTGCAGTGGGAAATCAAAGTTGCAACCATAAAATTATTAAGAAATCATTCCATCACGTTTTCCTTCAGGGATAAACACTAATTTAAAATAATATGTTTTTCGAAACATGTGCTACTTTGGGAGCACGTTGTATTTTAATATTGCTTCTTCAAGAGCAATATATTAATATTTTTCTGAAATATTGAAAATTATAATTCATGCTCTTTAGGAGTAATTAATATTCTTTTAGAATATTAATTATAATGTTGTGTTACTTCGAGAATAACAACAATAAAGAACAAATTCAATAATTGATCTTTTATTGTTAAATATAAAAATAAATGATAATGAAATATTCAATTGCACATTACAATGATAATATCAATTAATTTATAAATACACGTTAAATATTGCCTTGAATTAATTGAGTGGAAAAAAAAAATCAATTCACAGATTTCATGGTCAATTCCATATATCAATTTACGTGGTTATGTAACTTGCTTTTCAACAAAATGGGTAGTTAAGAAATCATTCCACCGTGTTTTCCTCCTGAGATAAACACTAATTTAAAATAATATGTTCTTCGAAACATGTGCAACTTCGGGAGCGCATTGTATTTTAATATTGCTTTTTCAAGAGCAATATGTCAATATTTTTCTGAAATATTGAAAATATAATTCATGCTCTTCATGAGTAATTAATTAATATTCTTTTAGAATATTAATTATAATGTTGTGTTATTTCGGGAACAACAACAATTAAGAACAAAATCAATAATTGATATTTTATTGTTAAATATAAAAAAAGGATAATGAAATATTCAATTGCACATTACAATGATAATATCAATTAATTTATAAATACACGTTAAATATTGACTTGAATTAATTGAGTGGAAAAAAAAATCAATTCACAAATTTCATGGTCAATTCCATATATCAATTTACGTGGTTATGTAACTTGCTTTTCAACAAAATGGGTAGAAAGAAATCATCAAGTAACATGAATTAAAAGTTGTACAGTTAATGATTGCGACGACAAATAGAAAAAAAAATTAGAAAGTATATGTATTATGCACACAAATTTATAAACATAAATTTATTGCAGTGGCTACAAGAGGCAGGTTACACATGTATGATTGTACATGAGGATTATGGTAGAAAATTGAGATGCACACAAATAACGTGACGTAAGTCACACGAGTTTGTATGAATAAAAAAAATTCACATGTTACCAAATTAATTTTGGTACACATGATAGATTATTATGTTTTAAAAAAAAATTACTACCTTCTCTAAACTTTGAAGAATTAACCTTTCGTACTAATAATGTGTTATAAAAAGAGAGAATAAGAAAAGTCAATAGACTTGTGTGTCTTTTATTAATAACCAAAGCCCTATATTTATAGATAAGAATCGGGGATACAATGATAATAATTTCTAGGGCTGCAAGGGTACAAACGTCATTCACATTAAACCCTAATTTACTTTCCTTTTACAACAATCATACATATATATTTCAAAAAAATGTATCTTTTCTTGTTATTTTTTATTGTATTGGATTATATTTTCATATATATAAGACTTTTACTTTTATAGTGATTGAAGATTTTTTTAAAATATTATTTAATTAAATATTACTAAATAATCTCGCTATTGCATCGTCAACGATCAACAATTGCCTTAGCTCAATCAACTTTCTGGATCCGCCGCTGTACACATTACACAAATTTCAGCTTCCCATGATGGGAAACACAACAATAAAAGAAAAAGTAAGATTATTTCACCTGTATTTGAACACCAAAAGAGCCCAAGTTCTTATTTCCATGATACCAAAAAGTTATGTTCACCACAAAAAAAAAAAAATCATATTCTTTTATTTCTCCATATGGCAAATTTTAATTGAATCTATATTTGTATAATGGATACATAAATCCTGACACATCGTAAATTTTGTATGATTTCGATGTACTTTAACAAGCCGTTAGCCATTTGATATGTATCGAACCATCTATTTACCCAGTTAATAAATGATATTAATGAAAGTAGGAATTGCTCCAAGTTAGTTAGAAGTATGTTCTACAAACTATAGGGTATCACAGTACTTTTATGGATGTAAAGGTGTAAAGCCATTTCAAGGACCAGCCAAAATAAAGCCACATGTGAAAGAACTTAAAGTATAATCATGAATACTGTTTATGATTTAGCATGAGCGTGTGTTTCCCACAATAGAAGAAAATTGTGAAAATATTATCACTATCTACATCCCAATTTTACCAGACAAGAATATTATTTTCTTTATTTTGTATTTGACTTTCTTTTTCATTGTAGATATCAATATATTTACCAAATATAGCATTATTTTCCTTGTAACGTTCATTCCTTTGATATATAAAAACAGCAGAAAAGATATCTCCCTGGACAAGAAGAAACCAGAGACAGTTCATATATTTGTTCTCTCTTTTTGTCATGGTAAGAGAGCAATAAGATTCTGGTTCTGACAACCATGGCCGAGAAAAGTTCAAATGCTACACTAAGGATCAAACAATGATTCATTCTTCATCCATCACTCCGGTAGCCCCACTGCAATCTTGTTTCTCCACTTCTCTTAGGTGACAATTATGGAACCAGGCCTCGTGCGATGACTATAGCACTTCGTGCAAAAACTAAAATTTGATTTGTCCATGGACCTATTGATTGACCAAAAGATCCAAAGGAGTTGCATAATTGGACGAGGGTGCAACGGTTTGTTGAGTTGTTGGATCCTTAATTACACAGATAATGAGTTTGTAGGAGACTCCTATATGCTGATTCTGTCAAAGAAATATGATGATCTTCATGATAGATTTACTCAAACCAATGCACTGAAAATATTTCAGGTAAAAAAATTCATCACCAAACTCAAACAGGAAGATTCATCTGTGTCTTAGCATCTAGCTACTATACAAGGATGAAGATATTAGGGGGTGAACTCAACTCCTTTTCTGTTGCAGAGCCTTGCGCGTGTGGGAATGGTAAATCTACTGCTGCTTGTCTTCAACAAGATAGCACCATGGAATTTCTTCATGAACGATGTTCAACAATTTGAAGTCAGATCTGGACAATGGAGCCTTTTGCCAACACCACCAAAATATATAATTTGGTACAGCAAGAAGAAATACATTCTTCATCTATTGGAATTTGTGTTGAACTTTAAGAGGTTGAAATTATGGAACGAAGGATTTTCTCACCGCATTTTCGCTAGTATGGGACTAGCTAGGCACTCGAGCACCAAAAGCAGAGAAGCCAGTGCCCGCCGACGCTAGCCTACTGCTCGAGCGCCAGGGCACCGCTAGCCTAGCGCTAACCACCGGCACGAGCGGCGCTGTTTTCGGCCCAAGCCCATTTTTCGCGTTTTGATGAGTTCTCTTGCATTATACTTCAACTACAACTTTACTATTACGATTTGGACGTTTCCTATTTGTTCCCTATATATAATTGGCTCTTCATTATGGTTTTGATTAAGTTAGAAACAATGTAAACACAAATCTTTGTATTATTTTTCCATATTATAATAAAATCTCATTTAATTTGCAAATTACGTTGTTCTTGTGTCTTTGAAATCTTTACTTCATATTGTGGCTACAATCTCTTATTTTCTTCAACAAAGTAGTATTAGATTAATGTGGTATCATCTTCGTTTCACAACAAACTGGTATCAAAGCTTTCGATTTTGAAATGTTTGGGAAGATCGAGGATTTAATCAAGTTAATAGTTCAATTTGATCTTTCGTGATGATAACAATGAAGTATGATATTTCTCTATTTGATCACAATATAAGATTCTCTTTGTGGCAAGTAATGATACAAGCAATAATCACTAGATGGATTTGAATGACACGTTGTTGAAATTTAACAAGATGCCCATGACTTGGACTCCAAAAGGGAAATAACGAAGGTTTCGAAAGGCCTGTCTCAAATACATTTTCATCTATCAAATAATATTATTCAACACATTTTGAAGGAGAATTCAACCTTTGCATTATTATAAAAACTTGAGCAATTAAACATGACGAATAGTCTTACTAACAAATTACATCTCAAATTATATCTGAAGTAACGTCTATATTCTCTATATATTTATTGAAGATCACCTAGCTGCTTTTAAGGAAATTGTCGCTAATTTGGAGACCTTGGAAGTCAAATATGATGAAGAAGATTTGGGACTAATTTTATTGTGTTCATTACCTGCTTCATACATGCTTTATATTCAAAGGAGAATGTGAAATATCTTGTAGCATCTGATGGTCATGGAGATGACCTCGTGCTAGGGACAAGTCAAAATCTAACTTCAAAATTTGTAATTATTGCAAGAATAAGGGGCACTTGATAAACGATTTTTATATGCTGTAGAATAAAGCAAAGTTGACTACAAATCAACAATCAGAAACTTCAGAGAAAGCAAATATTGCAGAAAATTCTAACAGTAATGGACAACTTTACTTAAGTTTGACTACGACTCCAAACCTGACGAGGCTTGGAATCTTAATGTAGCTTGCACTTTTCATATATCATCCAATTGAGATTTGTTTTCAATATATGAAGAAGTTTCAAAAGGTTTTGTAGCTCTAATATCTTATTTTCTTCAACAAAGTGGCGTTGGATTAATTCGGTATCATCTTCATTTCACAACAGTACTAATGCACAAGTCACTGACATTGGAACTGTAAATCTTTCTCCAAAGCTTCAAAATGACTGTATCTACTACACAACTACTTTTAAGTTCAATCTTTTATCTACAAGTCGGCCTGCGAAATCTCATAAATGTTCACCTAATTTTTTCATGATCGTTGTGCTTTTTAGACATGTATGCGAGGAGTATGATTGAAGAAGGTAGTGTACATATTCAATCTCAATCTGCTCATCCTGTCACCAGGGCATCTACTCTTGATACTTTGCATTGTTGACTTGGACATCCTTCTTTGCAAAGACTATTTGAGTTAGTTATGTATTTTACTTCCATAGGCTCTAATAATTGACTCTTGGTTCTAGTTTTTAATAAATCTACAGCCGACCTCAAGAATAGTCATTCCATTAGGCTTATATATTTCTATCCATGAAATCAGTAGAACTGGGTTTCTTTTCAATAAACTCAGCATCGATAAAAACCTTTTATAGTGAATATGTTCACCTCATATATTGTTTTCCTTCTAAATTTTGCATCTAATTCAGTGATGTCAGTTAATGACAATGAATTTCTTGCATTGGATATGTTAAAGTGCATTCGGCAATTTGCATTGAGAGAGAGAATGAAAATTCACCAAAGATAGAAAATAATTGTGGGAATAGATATGGCTATTTGAAATAGTTTGAATTTAGAAGAGGAATTGAGGGGGGAAACAACAAGCAAAACAACAATTATACAGGGAAGAAGAAAATATGTGGACAAAAACTTTTGATTGGGGTGTACGCAGAATGTGAAAAGGAACAGCAAATAATCAACAATAAAGTTAAGAGAAAAGTAGGCACTGAGTGGACTCAAGGACTTCATGGAAAATTTATGGATGCTGTTGGGGAGCTTGGTGAAGGAATTATATATTTTGTTCCCTTAATACATTTTACTATTGAAATATTATGTTAATTTGCATCCCCTATAATTTATATATTTATATTGTGTATTTTCACAACAAAAAACACGGCTTTAGGCATGGATTTTCCATTCTTGAAGCCACGATATCCGTTGCTATTTTGAGGGTGGCTGATAGTTACCATCGGATTCTTCGTAGATAGAGTAAAAGTTTTACCTACGGATAAAAGTGTTTTCATTACCAACGGATAATCCGTTGGACAAAAATATTTTTTTCACTACCAACGGAAAAAAACGTTGGAAAAAATATTTGTCATTACCAACGGATATTCCATTGGCAAAATTATTTTTGTCATTACCAAAGGAAATGCCATTGGTAAATATATTTGTCATTACCAACGAATATTCCATTGGTAAAAATATTTGTCATTACCAACAGAAATGTCGTTGGTAAATATATTTGTCATTACCAAGATAAATGTCATTGGTAAAATTATTGACATTTCCAATGGAAAATCCAGGGGCGGAACTAAGAATTTTGTCCAATGCTGGCACAATTTAATGAATGTCGAACTTTGAATATTTGAGACCTAAAATGAACTTTAAATTTGAGCCCTTAAATTATTGTATGCAATATGCATTCAATTTGTTCTTAGCTGATCTGTAAACCAGAAGCTCAATAAAACAATAAACAAAATGAAATATTTAATCTCAAGTAAAGTTCGACCATTAATTTAATGATGGTGAAAATATTAAAAATAATATAGTTCATAAGTTACACTTGTTTCTTTTTCATGAATAACATTATTCCTGTAAACTCATAAAAAAAAAATAAAAAATAAAAAATAAAAAAAACTTTATTCTAATCTTGCATTCATATCCTTCATTTATCCCAAAATCCACTGCACCACTTTCTCTTTCTCTCAATGGCTTCAAGACTAGAAGAACCTCTACCAAACCTGCATTACCAGGTACATTTCCATGTTTATGCAAACAAAAAAAATTCTCATTTTCTCCTTAGTTTCTTGAACATTTGAGTTGTTTTTAAATTTTATAACTCTTTCTGTTCGTTTTCAGAAATGTGTTCTTAAAAGTGGGATTTGATTCAAAAATCCCAAATTCCAAAGAAATTGAGAATTCGCAGCCTCAAAAACCGATCAAGAATCATGATCTCTTAAACACTCTTCTTTGAATGATGTGAAAAACTAATGTCTACTGGAACACCCACCTACACAAGAAGGTATGTGCTCTAAAAGAAGGGAGGGTTCATCGCAGAAAACCTCAGAAAGCAATATCTTGAAACCTTGACCTTGAACTATCTCAAGAATTAATAGACAATTTTTGTTTACAAAAACCACTGCATTTGAACCAAATATTTCGTCAAATGAAAATTCACACAAGCAATCTCCAAAAACAGAAGACGGCGAATGTGTCCAGTGGTGGAATAATTTGCTTAATTTGGTGGAGCAGTCCCACTCATTTTTCTTGCAGCATTTAAAGTGCACATCCCACTTACCTTCCTCTCTCTATATTCTATATCTCTTAAAATTTCTGGGCCTAAAGTTCAATGCAGGCACCGACCTAAGTTGGCTCCGCCACTCGGAAAATCCTTTGTTAAAAATATTGTAAGGTAAAAAGTATTATCTTTTACCAACGGACAATCCGTTTCTAAAGGTATTTTCTAGTAGTTAACAATAATTTTCACATACAGATATTCCGTTGGTGAATATTGTTTTTTAATAAAATTACTAAAAATTAATAAAATCTGCTTTTTAGTAGTGTTCGAGTGTAAACGAAACTATGAAGCTATATAAGAAAGTACAACATTAAAATATATGACATGTCTTGCGTTTGAAAACAGACGGTTTCCCTACGAGATTCTGGTAGCTAATGAATGTGCCTGGCCCGACGAGAATGCAAGTAGCAAGTGATCTTCAGGTTAGTTTTCTAGTTTAAGAAATTTGAATATATCTGCAGGGCATATTTAATTATTTATTTTGTTATGTTGGATAGCATCACGAGGTTTTTTGAAGGATGGCTAGTAACTATATTTGTTTGTTGTCATGCACAATCCTGTAAAGAAATGCCGGAATGACAATTGGCGGGCTCCTAGGTACAAAAATCTCTACAAGACAATGCTGCTGCAGACTCTACAAGCATTGACTAATTGGGCCCAAATAAGCATAGAAGATTCAGGCAATGCCTCAATTAAGCAAAAACGGTTTATTGATTAAAAGCATCGTGAAACTGGTGAAGGTTCTGATATCTGTTGTGGTTTGACCCAAATTCTAGCGGGTATCGAAGTCTATTTTGGAGTAGTTTTGAAGATGGTTTTGAAGAGATTAAAATTATGGACCGGAGGAAAAAGTTGCCGCATTTTCTGGACACTCGAGGGAAGTTGGTGGAAAACAACCCAAGACTTTGTCGCCCGACTGTCGCTCGCCACTCGCTCGAGCGACAATTTTTTCCGGTCCAAGCCCGTTTCATCTGTTTGACGCATTTTTGGATTTCCATTCTATTACAACTTGATCCTACTTATATATATTTCACGGCTTGTATCATTATTATAACAGTCTAACATTGAGAGAAAACATTCTTGAAAGCCTATATTTCAATTGATTATTGAGATCTTGATATTGTAAACACAGAGCTATTGAATTTATAGTGGATTCTTCTCCTCTTAATTTCTTGTGTTCTTGTTCTTCTCATCTTTATTTCATTGTCTTCATTATCTTGTGATTAGGAAAACATAACAATATCTTTACTGAAAGTGAAACGCCAAATGATGGTGGACAAAGACATAAAAATATAAGTATCACACCAATTAATCCTAAATTCCCGCAAGCAATATTATGAGTACTTTCTGTCTGGTCCAAATAATGCCAGAACCGCCTCAAATTCTTCTTCAATCCCTAGATATCCATCAGAGGATTTCTTTAGTTTCCAGACATTAATTGTCTTGCCTTGACTCAGAATTCATCCGTTATGCAAAAAGGTTCTGGCATTAACATGAATCAAAGCACTAGCCTAAAAGCACTTCATTTTGATCATGTTTATCCTGAGCAGGTATAATGCTCCTGGTTCCTTGTAATTTCACCCTTAAACTTTTTTAATGTTTAATTTTGAACAGTATAAAAGAAGGAAGTAAAAACTAAAAGTTTTCCACCATACTTTCAATCCCATCAGAGTTCAGCAGTGCCAAGCGTGGAAACCAGGAACCATAGGAGTTCGGAGACATCGAGCTTTGTAACCTACTCATCAGAAACCAGAATGAAACAAATTGAATGATTTTCGAGTCCGGTATTATTGAATAAAGTAAGCACATGCAGTGACATTTGCATGCAATATTATCCAACCAACTATTGTTTTTCTTTTCTTTTTTAAGGTACAAGTACATCAAACTATATAATACCCATGATGTAGTAACACGGATGCTGCACTTTTGGTTTCTGTTTTTACCATAAATACCCATATTAGAATACTTCAATTACCCATTTACATGAATTGATATTGATGATTTAGATATATTTAGAATGGGATTGTCAAGGCCCTTTTCAATCGGTGTTGTCAACAAAATCCGGCAACTAGTGAGTGATGTATTGTTCCCATATTCACTATGTACTTAGTCTAGGTCTAATTAATATTAACTCTAATTAAATAGTCCATTTGTGAATTGTATCTTATAACTAATCATCTAAATAAACTAATTAGCAACTGCAAATTGTTTGTAAATCGATTAAAACAAGCACTAAGACTTCAATTCCCCTTTATTAATTCATTTTAATGAACTCAAGATTATGACAATACTTATTTATTCTTGTGGGTCAATGTTACAACTTTATTTAACCAATTCTCTCTAGTAGAATTAAATATATCATCACATGTTATCTTCCAGAATCTCTATGAAAGATATAAATATGAAAGAGTAAGTTACAAATACTAGAACACCTATTGAAATCATACATGACATATAGGTATATCTCTATCTCCTCTAGGACCTCGTAACAATTGTTATAATGTGCTATATTCTTTATTATTTCTCTAAATACAATAAAAATCACACATCAATTTAATTAGTGATCAATTAACTGAAAAGCAATAAATAGTATAAGAATCAACCAAGATAAATAAATATCTAATGTCAAAGTCTTAAAATTAATATTAATACTTCATAATAATAGGTTCATCTATGATCTAGTCACAAAAGTTTAGCTAAGCATTATGAAAGTTACAAGACATTATAATGAAATAATGAGACATCAACCGAATTTGAGTAATACGAGGAAAAAGAGGAAGAGACAAGAATTCTTTAATCTCTTCATGCCTCATTACTGAACCTCGAGTTACACCTTCTTCTTCTTTACCCAAAATTAAGAAATAATCTTCGGAACATGGATCTCTTGAGTTTAACCTCTTGCTTCCACTCTAAAATATTATTTTTGGCTCTCTCTCCTTGCAAGAATTTATGTAATGTATCTTACGAGAGATCCCTCAAATTGTTAGATTATGATTTGTATTTACAGAGCCAACATTTAGGTCGAAATCCATATTTCAATTTGTTTTCAAAAACGGATATTCTTGTTGTATCGGGGGGTTGACAACCCCCCCACCGGCCCCTCACAATAGGGGGGCCCACCTTAAA
>CAIGRB010089933.1:51942-62289 GCA_903798255.1 Fraxinus quadrangulata | reverse complement strand
AATAACTATTCTTGAGCATTAAAGTGAGACTTTTATTGATCACAACTACCTTATTCTCCATCTTTAAGAAGATCAAAAGCATTAAATTCTTGAAAAACTTTTGAGTGATTAACTTTGTGAAAATCTTTAGTTCTTCAAGAAGTTTTTCTTTTCAACACTTTGAGCCATACTCATTACCATCTATTGAAGTGTTTGCCTCCTTTCTTTTTGTCATCAATCTTGATTCTATCATTAGATAAAAAGAGAGGGTTTCACTTGTAAATCTATTATGGGTCGTGTTGAGGTTTCGGAAAGCTCAACATTATAAAATGATTGGTGCTCCTTGATTATAAGTCACCAGAAGCGTTGTAAACGGTTGGATTACACCGTAAGTCAATCAAAATAGTGAAAAAGGCCTTGTTCGTGATGGAGAGCTTGGTAACGGGGGACGTAGATCATTGCGTTGGATATGGCGAGTCCATAAGTTAATTCCATTCAGTTAATTATGACTAGCTCATACATTAATAATTATCGTTCAAGGTTAACCATAGTAAGCCCATAAGTTAATTTAATTCAGTTGATTATGGCGAGCGCATATGTTAATTCAATTCAGTTAATTATGACAAGCTCATATATTAATTATTATTGCTCAAAATTGATTATTGCGAGCCCATAAGTTAATTCCATTTGTTAATTATGACAAGTTTATACATTAATAATTATCGTTCAAGGTTAAATATGGCGAGCCCATAAGTTAATTTAATTCAGTTGACTATGGCGCCCATAAGTTAATTCCATTTAGTTAATTATGACAAGCTCATACATTAATAATTATCGTTTAAGGTTAACTATGGCGAGCCCATAAGTTAAAATTTAGTTGATTATGGCGAGCCCATAAGTTAATTCCATTCAATTAATTATGACTAGCTTATACATTAATAATTATCGTTCAATGTTATCTATGGCGAACCCATAACTTAATTTAATTCAGTTGATTATGGCGAGCCCATAAGTTAATTCCATTCAGTTAATTATGACAAGCTCATACATTAATTATTATTACTCAAGATTGATTATGGTGAGCCCATAAGTTAAATTAACTCAGTCGATTATGGTGAGCCCATGTGTCAATTTAGTTCCATTAACGAATAAGTTCAAAGTTTGTTATGGCGAGCCCAAGTTTAAATGTGATCAATTCGTGGTTAATCAGTTAGAAACACGAAGAAATGATATAAAGAGAGAACTACTACCTCCCCTGCCCGTTCAATTGTTGTTCGAAGTGGGTGACCTCAGTAGTCAGTCTGTCTACATAAGCCCTTAGCTCTCATTTCTCTTTATTGCCAGCCTCCAAGGCTGAAGAAACGATCATCTGTAGATTGTTAAGAGTTTTCACGTACTTTATTAGAGCATTCACTTCAGCTTTGCAAAGATGGGCTTCTTTCTTCAACTCATCATTTTATTTGGAAAATGCTTCTATCTTCGACTCCGCCTTAGCTTGCTTTAACTTGGAGGCCTCAATGGATTCATTGGTAGAAGAGGCCTCAACCTTGGCTTTACTTAGGGCAGCTTCATTATCTTTAGCCTTTTGAAGATACTTTTTTTTGAGGCCATGCATTGGGCATTTACAAAGAGGCCCTAAGAACGAGCCCATCCTCCACCATGTTGACCGTTTCATAGGTCTCAACATACGAGGAGTACTTCAGTCTAGTACTTGTATTGAATCCTTGCATCCCCCTAGACCTCAGTAGGAAACATTTTCATTACTGTGGAGGCAATCTAATCAAACCTCCCACCCAAAAAATTTTGGGCCTTTCCTTCAGAGGGGGCACTCCTCACTCCTTGCCCCATTTATTCCCACTAGGCTCACCCCCTCCTCAGCCACCTCATCCACCTATTTTCCACTTTATGGATAAGATGGGTTCAGCTCGAATGGGTCATCAAAGTGACTCCTTAATAGTTGTTTGGCGCTTGGGAAGAGGATCAAGCCCGATATTCTTCGACAAAACCAGCTTCCTCTTACGGAGCCTCTCCAATGAAGCCTCTGTTTCCTTTCCTTTTTCCTTGTTCATTTTCTTCTCTGGAGGAGACGGTGGATTCATCTTCAAAAGGTGAGCTAGCTCATCCCGCTGGTTTTTATAAGAGAAGGAACCGGAGCCCAAAGGCTTCTTATTCTTCACCTCTCTCAGGTGCCTCATATAGAACGTGTTTTGGTTCGACATATTCTTTCTTGTCATGTTGCCCTACAAATGAAGACAAGAACTATTAGGAAAGCTATGAAAATGAATGTCAAACAAAGAGGCGAGCTATTAGTAAAAGGTTATTAGTTGTTCTACCTTTGGTAGCCATTAGCTGGTGGGTCATGAAGAGGTTCTGCTTTCTAAGAACTGATGCGGACCCCGTAGCAATGGTAACTACGAAACCCACAACTAGATTGATGTGGAAACTAAGAATGCCAATTAAACCCTATTTTGGATTTGAACCCAACGAAGTAAATCAAAAAACCCAATGATAACAAAGATGTGTTGAACGCCTTGATTACACAATGAAGAACCTACGATCCGATGTTTTGAATGCCACAAGATTTAGATCTTGATAAGTTAGATAGTTGTTCAATTGAAGAACAAGGAAAAACAAAGCCTTTCAACTAATAATTTGTCCAAAAGTTTTTTTAATACAATGAAATAAAGAGGTACTTATATGAAGCCTCTAAAAGAACCCTAGATGCACGAAAATATAGTCCAAATATATCAAAAGATATCAAAATTATAGAGTTTTAAGGAAACTAAGAAGTTTCCAAAAAATTTAAAATCTGTGTCGGATTATCTCTATGTGACCGCATAGTGTAATGTCGTGCGGTCGCATAGAGCAAATCAGCTGCTCCCTTTAATTCCCTAAAATGCTGCATGCAACCGTATGCATATTTTAACTATGCGGTCGCATAGTTGTAGGCTGCAGCTCCTTCGCTCTTTTTTCGATTCGAATGCATTCCAACTCTCTTCGACTCTCGACTCCAACATGACACTTGTCCATTGGCTCATCGACTTCATCCCGGTGAACCCCATGGCTCGTTCACTCAATTGCGTGGCTTTTTTGGCTTGATTCGAACCTCAATTATTTCCCGAGCTCGACCTTGACTCCTTATCAACGCACTCCAAGCTCTCATTCGCTTGATGCCTAACCCGAATCATATCGTCCCCTCTTTTTTCAAAATGATTCAACCGTGAATCCAAACCTATAGCAAATAAAGCAACATTAGCAACATTGAAAATATTAACAATTATAGACTTACCAGTAGAAGTAGACTATAGCCTGCGTTCACGATCATAGTAATGTAATGGAATGGTCCTTCTCCTTTAGAGTGTAGTTTGGACCACACTCGAGTTTATATCCTCCTCCTTCGTATGTACACCCAATCACCATCGCCTGGATCAAATGGTACACGCCAATAATGTTCCAATTTGTAGGCATGGGACAATTCAAGCACAATCTCCTATTTTCTATCTAGTTTACCACTTACATCAATAGTTAAAGCAATTAAAACTGACAAAATTAGGAGATTAAAACCACAAACCATATCAAAACATGTTTAAGAAGTAGAAACTGTCAATTTAATCCCTAACACATGTCATCCAACTTCCCACAAGTAGTTATGTAGATTTAGATTAATATATTTCAAATATGTAACATGCACATCTAAATCACTACCACTCAACATACATGCATAGTCCATTGCAATATAAAATATGGTCATAAACTACTAAATTTTTTCCTACGAATGCACACAAAAGACGACTATTTAATCCCATGAAAGTATCAGATGGACTAGTGAGTTCAAACAACCTAACTAACCACTTATAAATTTCATAGTTGACCTTATGTTCAAGTGTACCACAAATATAAGACAATGCAAATCATCAAGTATAGCATCTAGCTGAGGTGTAGTTGTGAGGTTAAAATTACATGCTCCAAGTGAAAACTTATCCCTACACGCTAAACCGTCATCTAACCTATATATGAGATGGGAATACCTTATCATTGGTGATTCATCAAACCTCCTCCATGTCTCATCCTTCCTGGGCAATAGTAACAATAGCACAATACATGTTAGATTTTCCTTCATACCCCATTTGACATTCAATTCCCAGCATATAAACTCCCTCCATTTCTCTTGAAACTCCTTTACCTTCTTAGGAAACTCATATTCAACCTACAGTAATGAAGAATTAACAAAATTGTGGTGGGGATGGTTAGTTTCAACCACTAGTTGATATCCATTGTTCGGATTGGGTGGAATCCCAATAGGAATGCTTATATGGACTAGACCTTCAAAACCCTACAAGACAGAAATAGCCAAACTAGGGAGGGATGTGTGAGTTTCCTCGAAGTTGAGAGGTGATTCCTTGTTTACCAACAACAAAATCTGTCTTGTACCAACTATAGCCTTTTTACATTCACTCCCATTTACAAAGAAACTCGCTTATGGCTTTTCTTTCCTTTCGACTGGGTCTTTTTCTCTCCTCTCATGTGGCCTCTCTCTTTTCCTCCACTCTCGGCTACCTTGCCATTTTCTCTCTTACTCACTAGCTCGCTATTTTCTCTCATTTTCCCAGACTCTCTTGCTCTTCTCTCTTCCTCAATTTAGTTTGCTCTTCATAAACTTGTGCCGGTGTTAATGGCACAAGAGTAATAGTCCTTCCCTCCTTGACAAAGCTATACCGATTTCTATACCCATCATGTGTAACTTTCCTATCATACTGCCATGGTCTTCCTAATAAAATATGACCCGTTTGCATTGGCACTACATCACATACAACCTTCTCACTATAACTCCAAATTGAGAAATCAATCATCAATCATTTATTCACCCTAACTTCTCCACTCTCATTTAATTGTAATTTATAAGGTCTAGGGTGCTTAAACAATACTAAATCCAATTTCTCAACTAAGGTTGTGCTAGCCACATTTGTACAACTCCCACCATCGATGATTAGACTACATACCTTATCGTGGATATGACACCGGGTGTGGAATATGTTTTCCTACTGTTACTCAGTATCTTCCACCTTAACTTGAGTGTTAAGAGCCTTATTGTGACAAACAGCTTACCAACAGCAAATTCCACTTTCCCCTTTTCATCAACCTCTCCAATGTTGGCATGTCATTGTATTCTCCTTCACTCCCACTTAATACCTCTCCGTCATCCCATAGAATTATTACCCTTTTTTTAGGATACTGAGAAGTGATGTGCCCCGTTTCTAAACGTCGAAAACATTTTATTTCCCTATTCCTTGGTTGATGTGACTCCATCTTGGGTTCAGTCTTGCTAGCACTTTCTTTCTTTCCCCTCTGCATTTCAATCCTTCCTTTAGCTACTACTTCATTTACATTATTACCTTCCCACCTCGACATCCAATTTGGGTTCGGAGATGAAGTGTTCACCGATTGCCTTGTAGTTCCCTTCCTCTTCTACTATCTTTCCACCTTCATGATTACATGCAACATATCTTCCAACTCTACATAATGCTGTAATTTCACCACATTAGCAATCTCCTTATTCAACCTATTCAAGAACCTAGCCATAGTAGCTTCTCGATCTTCCTCTACATTTGGCCTAATCATCAAAATCTCCATCTCCTTATGATAATCTTCTACACTCTTCGACCCCTGATACAAACTCTGCAATTTCTAATGGAGTTTTCTATAGTAATGACTAGGTACAAACCATTTTCTCATCACTGCTTTCAATTCATCCCAAGTATTTATAGGCCTCTCCCGATTTCGACGCCCGAAGTAATCACTTGATCCCACCAAGTAATGGCGTAGTTAGTGAATTCCAACACCACAATCTTCACCTTCTTATCCTCCGAATAGCTATAGCAATCAAAATTCAACTCTACCTTCTTCTCCCATTCTAGATATACCTCGGGATCACTTCTACCCTTAAATTGTGGAATCTTCATTTTTACATTACCCAAATTACCATCAACGTCACCTCCATGATTATTTCTACCACGTCGTTCAAACGTATCTCTTCTATGCCTCCTTCGTTCCATCTCATCCCTTTCATACTCATCTTCACCCCGTTCACTATCGATCTCATGTTCATCCATCCTAGGAACTCGCCTACTCGCCCTCCTATCGTGAGGTACACCCTCTAGATGTTCTCTACTAAGATTTACCATCGACGTATTCAATTGTTCCATCCTTGCTCCCATATCCATCAACAACCGTACAAACATATCCATCCTATCATCCTGGAAATTGGTTTGATTACCATTCCTGTTGAAATTTGAACCTTCCATGTCTGACATTCTCTCAATTTTTGCCTTACCAAGTTCACTCGGAATCACTCAATTGGCTTTTATCCTATAATAATCTCATCCTCTGCCTTTTACCTCTCACTGCTTTCACCAAGTACTCACAACGACAACAATGAACTCGTCGGATCAAACTTGTGACTTCAAAATCCGAATATGTGGATGACTGTGACTCAAAAGGAGTATAGAAATTTTGGAATGACAATGGGAAGAACACAAGAGAATTGAACTATAATTTTGACTCAAAGTGGATGACAAGAACAAATTGATGATCTGAAGTTCGTAGAATGTTGGTAGTAAATCAATCAAACAAAATTCAAATATTTTTTTTGTTTGTACCATACGGATGAAAAGTATCATATGTGAACAATTTTTTTTGGATGAACAGTAACCGTGACGAACAATACTTTGTTTTTAACACAAAATTATACTACCAACAAAAAAATTATGGATCTAGGAACTGAAAATGAAGAACGACTCAAGAACACGAAGAAACTAAGGAAGAAATAGAATTAAATGACTCAACANAATAAAGAGGTATTTATATGAAACCTCTAAAAAACCCTAGATGCACGAAAATATAGTTCAAATATATCAAAAGATATTAAAATTATAGAGTTCTAAGGAAATTAGGAAGTTTCCAAAAAATTAAAAATATGTGCCGGATTATCTCTATGTGACCGCATAGTGTAATGTCGTGCAGTGGCATAGAGCAAGTCAGCTATTCCCTTTAATTCCTTGCAATGCTGCATACGACTGCATGCATATTTTAACTATGTGGTCGTATAGTTGTAGGCTGCAGCTCCTCCACACCTTTCTCGATTCGAATACATTCCAACTCTCTTTGGCTCTCGACTACAACATGACACTTGTCCATTGGCTCGTCAACTTCATCCTGGTGAACCCCATGGCTCATTTACTCGATTGCGTGGCTTCTTTGGCTTGATTTGAACATCGATTCTTTCTCAAGCTTGAACTTGACTCCTTATCAACGTACTCCAAGCTCTCATCCGCTTGATGCCTAACTCGGATCATATCAAGAACGTTCTTGAAGTGCCTCTTCTATGAGGATAGCTCATATATAACCTTGATGATGGCCCACTCAGATTACTCAAGTTCGAACTGGTCAATAGGAACTGTACAAAGCATGGATCAGAAACCAAAAATAAAAGAATAAGAATGAGAAAAGCAAAAATCACTCCAGTTAAAGCTAAACTCACTATACTCATGGTACTGGGTCGACAGTGTTATCTCTGGAATCACATCTCTCTCCATCGTCTACCAGTGACCCCTAACCTAGAACCAAGACGATTTCCAATTCTTGATGGAGGTTGTAGTCTCTAGAAAAAGGGAGAGTGCGGGCCCGAGGGGTTCATGCAATACCACCCCTTGCAGTCACCCCTCACTTGAGGCTCAGGGTTGAAAAAGAGTTTGAAAAACATGGAAAGGCATGTCCTCTCCAAGAGTGACCTCATTCTAAAGAAGGAAGGCCTCTGCTAGTTGGCTCCATACGTTTGGCACTAGTTGGGTGGGGGCCAGATTGTAGTGCCTAAGGATATATCTAAAGAAAAGGTGTAAGGGTAACTTCATTCCCCCACTCAAAATCGCTTCCCTCACCACCACACATCATTCCCTAGGGAAGCAAGCTCTCTCATGAACATCTCGATATTATCAGGGATCCTATACCTCTCTTTAAAGGTCTCCACTCGCTCTCCTTTATATCTTTCATCCACAAGGAGCCCCCACCTAATACTACGGTCTACGGGGCCCTCCTACATCATCTATGCACTGTGAGGACCCCTCTATGGCCTCTATGATTCTCTCAGTAGGAATAACGGAAGGTATACCCTCCTCAACACAAATTAGTGCCATATTAACTTTGAAAGACCCCCATACACCTTTTTTTTAGGAAGAAGCCATTTAATGTAAACAAGGTAGACAATTTGAGAAATGTATGGCACTCACGCGAGTTCTAGAAGCTTGGAGACAATGAAAATGGATGTGTTTGCCCAAAAAAAGATGAAGGAGGTACCAAAATAATTGCACAGATTCTCAACACTTAGAATATTAACTTTCGTGAAGTAAACGAAAAAGGAAAAAAGTAGGGTTTTGGCCTTTTATATAGGCAGGATGAACAAACCTCAACCGTTGGATTTTCTCCCATTATGATCTGGACCACACATCTACCATTTCATCGGCATGTCAAAACTAAATGATGCTTGAATAAGGGTTCAGATGAGTTCGTAGATTGCACGCTCTGTAAAGTCATGTTAGCCTCATTAACTGTAAGACACCATCATTGAGCATTAAATGCGCATATAGTATGAACCTTGGAAATCATACCATAGGTGTTTCTTATTGGGAACCAACACCTCTTTCAAATCATTAAAGCACGTCGCCCAAGGTGCCTCAACTTTATCAAAGAGGCTTGACATCTTGCTCACAGAGCCTCGCCTTGAGTTGTGCAGCCTCATCTCAGGTTTCAGTTTCATCAAAGGGGCTCGACACTTTGCTCTAAGGGCCTTGCTCCTTAATGCTCAGCTTTATCATGGATTTTAGCCCCATTGGAGAGGCCCCTCACTCTCACTTCCACTCGAAAGTCCATGCCTTATATGAATATTTATACCTAGACTTCAGGGACTATTATTACACCTTGTGAAACTAGTACATGCACCTGGCCCAAATCAATGTACGTGGCAAGCATTTCAAGGACCCTACGTTCTATACACTGATAGGGACGACTCTTTATAAGGAGTTTGAGCGACCTCGTGTAGGAAGAGGTTGGTCAACCCTATTACACCTAAATCCCATTGCAAGAATCGGTCTGGGGCGAAGTGAGGCTGTGGCAAGAATCCTGAACAGATCTTGTACCACGCGATTAACAAAACAATTCACTGCCACCGCCGTCGCCACAAACCTATTTGGTCAAGTCTAAGCCGCAAGCTAGGCCTTGTGAGTACCAAAGTAGTACTAGCATTCAAGACTATGACTGATTGATGCCCATGATTAGAAAGGTCAGGATGAGGCCACGTGCATTATCATCCAGTGGTCCTCGTTTACCTTGCCCAAGTATAAAAGCTCACACTTAGTGTGATTAAAAGGTCATGCAAGTTTAGACTCTTAAAGTGATATTCTTGCCACCCATTTATTCATCTCCCAAAGTAGACCCCCTTTTCTTTTATTGGAGGCTCACGTTTTAAGCTTTCCCATACCCATAATTATTTCTTGAATTGACTTGACCGTCGTAGTGCTCGTGGCCAATTCCACCCCTTCCGGAGAAGGCCACATGTGTCTAATGGTATGTTCAAGTGTTCAGGAATCCAACTTGCATGGACGTAAGAGGCATTGGGATCTGTTGGACATCTCATTGGAACATTTTTAGGGGTTAACAATAGTTCTATGGCCGGGAAGAGGAGAAATATTTGGGAATGAGTCCATTAATATGGAAAATAAATAGCGATGGTTTAGAATTTTAAATAGGAACATAAGATGAGGGGAACTAGCTATTACGGCCATTTTCACCCATTGAAATAGCACCTGATTGTTGTTTCTACAATTTAAAATGTCTTTGTCAAATGTTCGACAGAATTACCTTGAACAAAGTAAGCTGATGGATCAACAGGATCGCAGTGTTAATTCGCGCCAACCGAATGCACGATGTTTCCTTAAAACGAATTTGCTGCCTTTGAGAGGTGCTAATTTTGTCCAAAAAATTAATATAGTCACCGAACCGACCGGACTCGGACTCGTGCCAAGTTGGTCGGACGGACGGCGGCGACGCGCGTGTGGGGTTAGGATCGAACCCAATAGGATATAGATCTCCTCTCTTTCAAAGACTATTGGTACCCCTTGGGGCCCAAACCTAATTTCCAACCTTACACTATATAAACCACACAAAAGTTTCATAACTTTCCTAGGTGGGAGAAGTGTATGAGAATTTTCCAGTAAATCAAATTCTTCACTATTTCATAATTTCAAGTGGATTACTTTAACATTAAATATTTCATTTAATACTAAATGGTTTTCGATAAATAAATATATCACGTTAATC
>CAIGRB010089933.1:0-42985 GCA_903798255.1 Fraxinus quadrangulata | reverse complement strand
AATCTTTTAAGAGAATTATGCATTTGATACGGGTTTAGTAGCTTGGTTGACTCCTAGGGGTGGACCAATCAAAAATAAGGAGAGTCCTTATTTATTGATGTGTTAAACTACAACATGGAAAAACTCAACCAAAATGGAGAGGGTGAGGAATAGTGAAATGAAGAACAACTTTAAAATACACCCTTTCGAAAAGAATGAAAAGAAACTAAGTTTGGGAGAGTGTGAATCCCACAAGCGGAGAAAGGAAACAATTGACTTTTAAGGTCAAGAATTGAATCAACTTATGATTGTACATCATTGTGTTTGATTCTTCGCGCGCGCGCACACTCGTTTTGCATTGAAAGTAAGGATTTGGCTTTTGCACTATAACTTTGAAGTAGTTCTTGAATTCGATATCATATCTTCAACCCCAAGCCATAAAAACAAGTTATCCAGCTAAATTGTGTATTTGAGTCTTTTGGTAGTGTGTTTTATTTATGTCTTTGTTAGCTATATTGGTTTGTTGTTCTGTGTTTGCTCGAGGACAAACAAAGAATTAAGTTTGGGGGAGTTTGATGAGTGTATTTCACTCATTGAATTAGAACTTCTAAAACATAGTTTTTGGTTTGTTCTTGAGTATTTTTTAGCGTTTTGATGTTTTTGTTCACGTTTTTTTGTAGTTAAAGTAACTTGGAGAAAACGACATATTTTGGAGCTTGGAATGGAGCTAAATAGTTGATCATGGAAGGGGGCATGGAGTGGAGATGAAAGAAGAAAAAAATAAAGTGGAAAAGTGGTTAGAACATGAGGCAAACAAAGTGAAGGAAACATAATATGGGCGCCTAGGTGCCCAAGAAACAACCCAAAATCAGCACAATGCTGGGAGCCATGACGCCCATCTGTAACAAAAAAAATCAATAGAACTCTTAGCGCTGCGGTGCCAGCAAACATCTCCATTGTAGCGTCGCCACCCGAAGGTAGAAATCATATTTTAAAGTTATATTTCGGCCTCGGTCTAACCCCAACTCATCTTGAAACTTCAAGGGACTATAAAATTCAAACTGGAAGAGCTACTTTAGTGGGGATAGAATGACGCAAGAGGTAATGGAAGAAGAAATTGATTGAGAGAAAGAAAGAAAGACAACATCTAGGGGAGACTTCACACGCCAAATGAGTTTTTCTCATTCTTTTATTCTCTGTGTTCTTAATACTAGATTGGATTATGTCTTTTCTCTTAATCATGAACTAAATTCTAAATCTAGGGTTTGGATTCTAATATAGTTATTTCTTTTGATTTTCCATTAGTTTATTTGTGTTAATTCTTGCATATTACTTTCAATTACCTGATCAATAGTTGAATGATTTGATACTTTAAATTTCAGTACTTAAGAGATGGAGATTAGGCACGATCTAAGAATAACATAACCTAAATTTTGTAGGTTTCGAGAGAAATTATGAAATCTTGAGGCTTATTTCATTTAAGAACCACATACTTGATAATTTCTATATTTTTAATTTGGAATATAGATATTGGAATTAAAATATAGAGATAGGTTCTATTCAGCACTCGAGAGAGTGAATATAATTAATCTAAAATTTTTGCCTATAAATTTAGGAAAAATTGATTGAAATAACTATAAAAGTTGAAAAATATTGTTGACAGTGCGATAAAATCATTCCCCAAGCTTTCTCACATTGATAAATCTCTTATAATTTGCTTTATTTTACTTGAACTTCCACCACATCCATGTTAGATTTGTATGAAAAATTGATTCTAAACTTGATTTTCTAGATAAAGTAAAAGATAAAATTGTTGACATATGATTTAATATAGCTCCATTTGTTTTGATTATAACAAATAAGATACTTATGTTTCTAACAAATCTCATTTCTTGAATTTTTCATGTATAAATCTTTTTAAGCATTCAAAGGCTCAAATTGTCATTAATTGAAGAATAAACGATCAAAAGAGACTCGAAAAGAACAATAACTTTGAAGATTAGAGTTTAGAAATTCTTTATTGAAACTTCAATTNAGAAAGACAACATCTAGGGGAGACTTCACACGCCAAATGAGTTTTTCTCATTCTTTTATTCTCTGTGTTCTTAATACTAGATTGGATTATGTCTTTTCTCTTAATCATGAACTAAATTCTAAATCTAGGGTTTGGATTCTAATATAGTTATTTCTTTTGATTTTCCATTAGTTTATTTGTGTTAATTCTTGCATATTACTTTCAATTACCTGATCAATAGTTGAATGATTTGATACTTTAAATTTCAGTACTTAAGAGATGGAGATTAGGCACGATCTAAGAATAACATAACCTAAATTTTGTAGGTTTCGAGAGAAATTATGAAATCTTGAGGCTTATTTCATTTAAGAACCACATACTTGATAATTTCTATATTTTTAATTTGGAATATAGATATTGGAATTAAAATATAGAGATAGGTTCTATTCAGCACTCGAGAGAGTGAATATAATTAATCTAAAATTTTTGCCTATAAATTTAGGAAAAATTGATTGAAATAACTATAAAAGTTGAAAAATATTGTTGACAGTGCGATAAAATCATTCCCCAAGCTTTCTCACATTGATAAATCTCTTATAATTTGCTTTATTTTACTTGAACTTCCACCACATCCATGTTAGATTTGTATGAAAAATTGATTCTAAACTTGATTTTCTAGATAAAGTAAAAGATAAAATTGTTGACATATGATTTAATATAGCTCCATTTGTTTTGATTATAACAAATAAGATACTTATGTTTCTAACAAATCTCATTTCTTGAATTTTTCATGTATAAATCTTTTTAAGCATTCAAAGGCTCAAATTGTCATTAATTGAAGAATAAACGATCAAAAGAGACTCGAAAAGAACAATAACTTTGAAGATTAGAGTTTAAAAATTCTTTATTGAAACTTCAATTTATATGTAAAGGTATCAACTCATCAATCTTTAGCAAGTGCATAAAGCTCAAATTATTTTTATAATTCGTCACTTGCATAAAAATGTTTATGATTATAATATGAAATAGTTTTGGAAAAATGAATATTTTGATATAAAAATTAATTTCCAATATTTTGACCGACTGTTCGACCGAAATGACAGAAATGCTCAGCCGAAATTCCAACGGTTTAAAATATAAAACGGCTATATTCATCTTTCGGTCGACCAAAATGCCCGATATGCTCAACCGAAAGTTGCTGATTTTCAAACATCTTGATCTATAAATAGCCCTCTCTTTTGTATTCAATTCCAACAACTTACAAGAGTAATTAAGAGAGTATATTTACTGAAAATCATTGTGCTTATTTGATTTTATATTTTATTTCATTTATTACAAAGAATCTCTTGATTAATCAAACTAGTTTTATCTAAGTCATCAAAAATTATATTTTGCAAGGAAACTTTTCAATCTCATCTATTTTCAATTCTTGATAAAGGTTTTCTTTGCCAACACTTATATTGAAATGTAAATCTCTGTTCATACTTAACTTGTATTATTTGTTAAGAGAGATCATAGGTTGAAAACTTTGATACAAGATACAAACTATTTCATTATCCATTAATTTATTTGCTATCTATTGAAGTGTTATCTTCTCTCTAAATACTTGACTTGATTATATCATTTGTTAAGAGAGTTCTTTCAATTGTAAAATTATTATTTATATTTTGGTAGTTTCGAGAGCCTTGTGAAAATTGGATTGTTGTAAAGAATATGTGCTCCTTGTTGTAAGTCACTTAAGGATAAGTGTTCATTTTTGTAAGTCACTTAAGGATAAGTGCTCCTTGTTGTAAGTCACTTTTTTTAGTGGAAGGAGGGCGGTACCTCCGAAATTTTATTAATATCTCCTCACTTGTGGCGGAGGAATATTATGGTTACAAATGATACCAATAAAAACAATAAACGAGGAAGTACTATTTTCCTTACAGTGAAAGTAAAGAATAATAGGAAAGCAGTCAAAAAGGAGTACTAATTTCCTTACAAAATGCACAAGTGTGAGCAAAAATAAAAGTAAAAGCAAAATACTAATACTTCAACTCTAGTGCTAGGAAAATCATTTATGTCAATCTGAACTAGTGACCTGATTTGTCGTGGTAGGTCGGTTGGTTCATATTCCTGGTATCTACGATGATGTCAACCTTCGGTAGCAAATGCATCTGCAACTTGGTTCCCCTCTTTGAAAGATGTGAGAAACCATATCTTTGTCATAGGAAACAATATCTGCAATCTGTCTGAGTATCCCTTGGATAGGCCACGGTCTACCACATTTGGTGATGTAGTGAATGGTCACAGTCGAGTCTGTCTCAACCCAAATATCTAACAAACCAAGATCTCTAGCCAGTAGTATTCCATCACGAATAGCCCTAAGTTCCACCTCTAATATCATACACTGTCCATATGAAGCTGAGAAAGCCCTGATACATTTTCTTGCCTAGTTTCTGATGATGCCTCCCCCACTCACAAACTCATCCTTAACACAACCATCGGTGTTGATCTTGACAGATCTAAATGATGGAGTGCACGAACACATGGTAGGGGGTGGAGATGGGGAGAGAGTTAAAGAAATACTAAAAAGTATAGCAAGCTGCATGTCATTACGCTAATGTAACGGTCGGAATAGTCCACACCAATATGGAGGAAGGATACCATATGGTAAACTCTCCAGATAATATGTCTCGAACTTTTACATATGTTCCTGTGCTTTGCATTATTCCTCTCAGTACAAAGAAACTAGAAAATCAATAGATGAATAATGATGCGAATGTGCTCGGTCCATGCAAACTATTCAAAATACCCCCATCTCAGAAATCTATGTCTGGTACTCTCTCCTGTACTCATTGTAATCTGAAATAAAGCCCCAAAATGTTGCCAAACATGATCTGAAATATTGCTACCAATAAAAATATGAGTGATGGTCTCAATCTCTGAATAACACTGACATCGAGAAGCCAAGTGACTACCGATCCTCCTCTGGTATCTTGACAGATCCAAATGATGGATTGCTCCACCAAACCATGATAGGGAGAGGAGATGGGAGGAGAATCAAAGAAATACCAAAAGTATAGCAAGTTGTATGTCATTACGCCAATGTAACGGTTGGAATAGTCCACCAATATGGAGGAAGGATACCATACGATAAACTATCCAGATAATACGTCTCGAACTCATACATATGTTCTCGTGTTTTGCATTATTCCTCTCAATCCAAAGATACCAGAGAATCAATAGGGAAATAATTATGCGAATGTGTCCGGTCTTTGCAAACTATCTAGAATACCTCTATCTGACACTCTCTCCTGCACTCATGGTAATCTGAAATAAAGCCCCAAAATGTTGCCAAACATGATCTCAAATACTGCTACCAGTAAAAATATGAGTGATTGTCTCAATCTCTGAACAACACGGACATCGAGAAGCTAACTGACTGCCTATCGTCCTCTGGATAATGACATCAACTGGTATTAAGTCTTGCCATAATCTCCAACAGAAGAATCAAATGGTAGGAGGTATGATAGGGCTCCACAGTAGGCGAAATGAATCTTGCACTGGCATGCTAGATCAGATCAGCTACCATTTTTGATTTAGTAATAAATCTACCATCTGATGTGGCCCTCCAGAAAATACAAGCCGAGACATCAAAACATAGTGGAATGGCCGTAATTTACTCTGTCATAACTGATAGAAGAGCCTGTAGTAATCGCCTAAAATCCCATCCAGTCTCCTCGAAGAAGTCCGGTACTCTCGCAGATGTGTACTGTTTATGTGGAAAAATGGATGTCAATATAGAATCACCTATCCAACAATCATGCCAAAAGAAGATCTGCCCTATCTCAAGGCACCACGCAATGTGTGTCTCGGGGCATGGTCCAAATCTCTTTAGTCTCTTCCAAATAGGAGAGGATGAGTGAGGAACTGCTGCAAGCGACAAATGTGTCCCTCTACAATATTTACCTAGTAAAAACTGAGCCTAAAGAGAACTCTGAGACCTGAACAATCACCATAACTTTAATGAAAATGTGTCCACCATATCCTGTAAATGTCTAAAGCCCATACCTCCTTCGTCAGCAGGAAGGCAAATTGCCTTCCAATTTCGTCAATGTAGATGACGCGCATGATCCTTAGAATCCCATAGGAATCGCACAAATATACTCTCTAGCTTTTTCAGAATGACCTTAGAAGGTCTCATAATCTAGAATAGATATAATGGTATAGAGGAAAGAACAGACCTCAGTAGAGTAATCTTACCACCAGAAGAAAGAAGGTGTGAAGTCCATCCAGAAATCCTACTCTTGACTTTAATAATGAGATCATACAGAAAGCTTCTCTTAGCCCCTTTAAACAAAGGGACTCCCAGATATGTGAATGGCTGTCTCTGATGTGAAAATTCAGTCAAAATCACTGACCTCCGCATCTGAATATCAGATGCCCACCTAAGCAATATAAGACCATTCTTGTCTATATTCACCAATTGGCCAGAGACTCCCTCATAGTGCTCCAAACAATCGATGACCCTTCTGATAGACTTCTTTTGTCCACTGGTAAATATATCATATCATCAGCAAAAGCAAGATGAGAGACAAGAGTACTACCTCCATGTTGATACTGCATACTATGATATGTCGAAAATCTCTGAGTAAGCAATCGAGAAAAGTAATTTGCAGCAATAATAAATAAGGATGGAGAGATAGGATCTCCCTGTCTAAGTCCCCATGATGAAAAAAATAAACCACATGGCTACTCATACAGAAGCACTGAGAATCGACACTTTGATATACAACGTCTAATCCGATCAATCTACAACTGGTCAAAACCAAAAGCCTCCAATATAGAATAAATGAATCTCCAATCCATATGATCATATGTTTTAGCTATGTCAAGTTTCAGCATAACATTCCCTCTACGCATTCTATTATCCAACGTGTGAAGAAGCTCCTGGGTCAACAAAACATTGTCCCCAATAAGTCAGTCGGTGACAAATCCATTCTGCTGAGGGAAAATAATACAAGGTAGAAATGAACTCAATCTGTTATTCTACAGCATTGTGATGAGCTTATTGAACACCGTACACAAGCTGATAGGTCGGTAATCCGTCCATCTACAAGCATTCTCCCTCTTCAAAAGCAAAACAATAGACGTAGTAGCTTTGTCAGTCACTTAGGGATTGGTACTCTTTGTTTGTAAGTTACCACTATAGTGCATTTGACTTTGCTCGTGATGGAGAGCTTGGTAACGGGGATGTAGAACACATTGTATATCGAACCCCATTAAATTCGTTTGCCATCTTTACATTATTGCACTTTAATTTAAATTGTTATTTACATTGTGCTATATCTACTTAAGTGACAATACTTGAATTAAGTTATCGAATTTGCATATTTACTTCTCTTATTACATCTTGTATTTATGTCTTGTGTATTAAATAGTTTTGAGACTAATTGTCGAAAAAGTTTCAAAAATCAATTCACCCCCTCTTGATTAGTTATTCTTGGGTTATCAATTGGTATCAGAGCCTATGTGCGCATTTTAAAAGATTTTACTATCTTGTGTTATGGCTAATCATAACATTGAGGGACATTCTACAAATCGTCCTCCTTTATTTGATGGTACACATTATAATTATTGGAAAATAAGAATGATGATTTATCCAATCAATTGATTATAATGTTTGAGAGGTTATTGAATTTGGTCCTCATAAGCTTACTAAGGTTATTAAACTTGTGATTACGGCCAAAGAATAATGCGGTAGTTGTAGTACATTTTTGGGGTGTCGTATCCACAGGAAGATGGATAAATGAATCAGGGAGTTCAATAATTTAGGGTTCTCCTGAATTGATCGAAAATGATTTGTTTATTGAATTAAAATGTGAATATCAACGGATAAAATAATGGGATTAAAATCAAAATATAGAATAGTGAAGCATCAGAATTCCCTCAATTGGGTTAGATCAATCAACATTAATAATTCATGCATTTTTTATTCAATTAGAAGTTTTTGTCCTAACTCTCTAATTGGAGGATTTAGTAATTCAAATCAATTTAATTCCACATGTAATTCTAGATTTTAGATTTCCTAGATCAAACTCTTGCTTTTGTTTATTGAAATCAGATTCAAAAAGTGACCATATATTTCTTACATATAGCAGTAATTGAATCACACCAATAAAGTATTTGGAATTTAAACTCAAACCAATATTTCAATTGTTCAATGGAAGAAACATGATTAATTCCACGAAAAACTTAATTAAAGTTAAGTCAAACCCAAAACTAATTCATAAAGAGGAAATATAAACCCTAGAATTGTTTAATCAACGAAAAAACACATTACATGAATATATGATGTAGAAATCTCCAATTCCAATCGAGTTCCTTCATAGCTTCATCAAAAGATTTAGTTCTTCATGAGCTTCTTGAGCCAAAGAGGAGAAGAATGATGAATAATGACAAATGAGGCATTCTGGATGGATCTCCCCCGTCTAGGGTTTCAAAACATGTATTTATAGTTATTTCCATAAATGGTTGACTTAAACTCGGAAACCAAAATTTTCACCCCATTTTGGCTTGAGGCGCGCGCCTTAAGGATTTTGGCAGCCTCAGTCGAGGTAGCCTTGGTTTGAGGTGCTCGCCTTGCAATATGTTTGGGCCATAACGTTTTCTCCTGATATCCGATTGAGGTGATTCAAGATGCGTTAGAAAGCTAACTCAAAGGGCTACAAATTTTCTTAAGATACATCTTCGAATTTGATCATTTTCTATGTCAAAAGAGTGTCTCAATATGAGGCTGAAAATTGATGCAAAACTTTTCAGCTTGAAAGTTGATAAGTGATCATGTTTTAGCTATATTTCATCCCTTTGACTCATTTCTTCATCCAATTAACCTCTAACACTCTCGAATCTTCATTTCATTGTCCGTCACATCTATGAATTATTTGCAACTTGGTCCCTGAACTTCCATTTTGGTCCTTTTTCACTTGTTTATTCCATTTTTCATCATTTTTACCCATTTGCAACCTAAACCAAGATATAGAAGTACTTAATGCATTTAGGCATCAAATTATAATAGAAACACAAATATTAATGGGTGAAAAATATATTAAATGTGCTACTATCAAGTTGATGGAAAACCAGACCAAATTATTTCAAAACCTAGAGAAGAATTTTATGAAGATGATAAAAAAAAATTGTCTTTGAATGCAAAAGTCAAAAATCTTCTTTATTGTGCTTTCAATATAAATGAATTTAATCGTATTAGCACATGTGATTCCGCATATGATATTTGGCATGCATTAGAAATCACACACATGGGTACAAACAAAGTGAAAGAAACTAAGATAAATCTTTTATTTAAAGATTTTGAAAATTTCTTTATGAAACAAGATGAACTCATTGCTAACATAATTACTCGGTTAACTAATATTGTTAATGGCCTTAAAGGCTTTGATCGAAAATTTACTAATGGTGAACTTGTTAGCAAAATGCTTAGATCTCTCTCGGAAGATTGAGACTCATTGAGGATGTTGATAGAGAGCACCAAAGATGTCAATACGTATCCTTTGAAAGAGCTGTATAGAACCTTGATGACTTATGAGCTAAATCATGCTGAAATAAAGGAGAAGTCTAGAAAAGCAAAAGAGGAAGAAAAGAAGGATCCCCCTAGAAGAGAAATTGCTTTAAAATCATCAAATGATGAAGAAACATCAAACTCAAATAAGAGTGATGAGGAACTTGATGATCTGGTTCTCCTTGTCAAAAAGTGAAGAGGCTTTCGCAACAACTGTCGATTCCAAAAGAAAGAAAACAAAGGTGAGGAAAAGAACAAGAAGGTTGCTTGCTATGATTGTGACAAACCCGATCACAAAAGAACCAAATGTCCCAACAAGAGAAAATTCTTCAAAAAGAAAGCTCTACAAGGCACTTGGGATGAAAGTGATGATGAGCAAGAAGAAAATGAAAGTCGAGATGAGGTTGCAAACATGTGCTTCATGGCCATTGAAGATGAGGTAAACACAAATGACACTCCTACTTATGAAGAGCTATCTACTTCATATGATGAAATTATTGAAGTTTTTGAAAAACTTGCTCTCAAACATTCTACCCTAAAAAAACAACACTTTTTATTGAAAAATGCCACCAAAAAGGGTTTAGAAACTCAAAAGGAATTTGAGAAAGAAAATGATGATCATGAATCTCTAATCAAAGAAAATGTTTCTCTAAAAGAAAAATCCTAGAGCCAACCAACATTGTGCACAAATTCACTCAAGGAAAGAAAAACTTTGAGTTAATGCTTGGGAAACAAAATTGTGTTTTTAAAAAGGAGGAATTTGATACAAACATTTTCTGATTCAAAAATCTCTTGAAAATATATTTGTTAAAGTTTATAACACCACATGTAGCTTTTGTAACAAATTTGGACATGTAGCTTTTAATTGCTTAATCAAAAAGAAACTACACTTTTTAAAGAAACAAGTGGGTTCAAAGGTCTACTAGCACCAACTATCAAGGACCTAAAGTTGAATGGGTACCAAGATCAAAAATTTGAATCAATTCTTGTAGGTGTCTTCAAGGATAAAGAGCAATTGGTTATTGGATAGTGGTTGCTCAAAACAAATGACCGGAGACAAAACATTATTGTCAAATTTCAAAAGGAATGATGGGAGTCATGTCTCGTTTAGAGATAATGCCAAATGAAAAATCATGGGCATTGAAAATATTGGTAATCATTCATCTCATTCTATTGAAAATATTTTATTAGTAGATAATCTCAAACATAAATGGCTAAGTATTAGTCAACTATGTGATAAAGTTATCATATCAAATTTGATTCTTCAAAATGCCTTATTAAAGATGCTACATCGAAAGAGGTATTGTTCATAGAAATTTGAAGTAAAGATGTTTATGTCATTAACATTGAATTTGAAATTTAAAGATGATACTTGGTTATGGCATAGAAGATTAGGCCATGTTAGTATGGACTTAATTTCAAAAATCTCAAAAAATTGCTTGGTTAAAGGTCTACCAAATTTGAAATTTGAAAAAGACAAAATTTGTGATGCTTGTCAATTTGGAAAACAAACAAAAAGTTCTTTCAAAACTAAGCAATTTTCTTCAACCACAAAACATTTATAACTTCTTCACATGGATCTCTTTGGACCTTCTAAAACCACAAGTTTAAGTGGTAAGCACTATGCATTTGTCATTGTTGATGACTTCTCAAGATTTACTTAGGTTTTTGTTTTTGAAATTGAAAATGAGGCTTTAAAAATATTCAAACATTTTTGTAAAAAGGTTCAAAATGAAAAAGGATATTCTATTACAATCATTAGAAGTGATTATGGTGGAGAATTTGATAATATTATTTTTGATTATTTTTTTAAAGAAAATGGATATCAACATAATTTTTTGGCTCCTAGAACTCCTCAACAAAATGGTGTAATAGAAAGAAAGAATCGCACATTACAAGAAATGGCTAGGACCATGTTAAATGAAAATAATTTACCCAAATATTTTTGGACCGAAGCCGTTAATACAGCTTGCTACATTATGAATAGTATTTTGGTAAGTCGAAAGAAAACCAAAACTCCATATGAGCTTTGGAAAAATAGAGTTCCCAATATCTGGTATTTTAAGGTTTTTTGTTGCAAATGTTTCGTTCTAAATACAAAAGAAAAATTGGAAAATTTTGATTCAAAATCCGATATTGGAATCTTTCTTGGATATTCACCTACTAGCAAAGCCTATAGAGTTTTCAACAAAAAAAATTATAGTAGTGGAAGAATCCATGCATGTTATATTTGATGAAGTTAATTCTCTTGATCAAGAGAAATGTGTTGATGTAGGTTTGGAAATTCTTTTTGAGCAAATGAATATTCAAGATCAAAACAAGAAAAATCCTTAAGATATTGAAGATAAAGATTTGGAAGAACCAATTTCTCAACAAGGAGAATGAGAATCTTCCAAAAATCAAAATAATCAAACACTTCCCATTGAATGGAGGTTTGTTCCCTCTCATCCAAAGGAGCTTATAATTGGTGATCATTCCAAAAGTGTAACTACTAGAAACTCTACCAAAAGTTTTCTAAATAATTGTGCTTTCATTTCTCAAATTGAACTAAAGAATTTCAAATAAGTCGAATTTGATGAGTTTTGGATTCTAGCAATGCAAGAACAACTAAATTAATTTGAAAGAAATCATGTTTGGGATTTAGTTGATAGACCAAATGATCAAACCATTATTGGTACAAAATGGATTTTTCAAAATAAATGAGATGAAAATGGTATAATTGTGCATAATAAAGTTAGATTAGTAGCCCAAGATTACAATCAAGAAGAAAGTATAGATTTCGAAGAAACTTTTGTACCGGTTGCTAGATTAGAATCTATTCGCATACTTCTTGCTTTTGTTTACCATAAAGGTTTTACTCCATCAAATGGATGTCAAAAGTACATTCTTAAATGATTTTATCCAAGAAGAAGTTTATGTTGAGTAACCTCCCGGTTTCAAAAATCACAAATTTCCGAAAAGTGTGTTTAAACTTAGAAAAGCTCTATATGGTTTGAAACAAGCTCCTAGAGCTTGGTATGAAAGATTGAGCAAATTTCTTATTTCAAATAGTTTTCAAACGGAAAATGCGGGTACCATACTTTTTATCAAAACCAAAAGGGATGACATGATTGTTGTACAAATTTATGTCGATGATATTATTTTTGTTGCCACTAATATTTCCTTTTGTGAAGAGTTTTCAAAGTGTATGAGCAAGGAATTTGAAATGAGTATGATGGGAGAACTAACGTTCTTTCTTGAACTTCAAATCAAACAAACTAATGAAGACATCTTCATTAGTCAAACAAAGTACATCAGAGACATGCTCAAGAAATTTGATTTTAAAGAGTTGAAGCTAATGAATACTCCAATGAGTTCATCAATTAAATTGGATAAAGATGAGAAACGTACTTCAATTGACATAACAAAATATCGAGGTATGATCAGATTTTTTCTTTATTTAACTGCTAGTAGACCCGATATTATATTTAGTGTTTGCTTATGTGCTAGATTTCAATCAAATTCTAAAGAATCACATCTAAGTGCCTTAAAATGAATTTTTAGATATCTATGGGGCACTAGAACTTTGGGACATTGGTACCCAAAGGGCACTCATATTGACATTCTTAGCTATTCGGATACCGATTGGGAGGGTTACACTATTGATCGAAAAAGTACAAGTGAAACTTGTCACTTTCCAGGCTTTGCTCTTATATCATGGTTTAGCAAGAAACAAAATTCCGTTGCACTATCCATCGCCGAAGCCGAATATATCTCGGCCGCTAGTTGTTGTGCTCAAGTTCTTTGGATGAAACAAAGTCTTAGCGATTATCATTTAAATTTTGAAAATACGCCCATTATGTGTGATAACACTAGTGCTATAAATTTGTCAAAAAATTCCATTTTGCACTCTCACACCAAACAAATTGAAATTCGACATCATTTTCTTAGAGATCATGTACAAAAATGTGATATTTACTTGGAATTTGTTAGTACCGTAAAACAATTGGTAGATATTCTTACTAAATCTCTAGCTCTCGATAGATTTTCATATATTAGAAGAGATTTGGATATTATTGATCAATCTAAAATTTGTGGCTAAATTTATTCTATATGCATGATTAAACTGAAATTACATGTGAATTATTTTTTTTTGTATTTCGGTCGACCCACTGATCAACGGAACACACACTTTCGGTCATACAAGAGTCCACCGAAATCAACTGCAACTCATTTTTTTTGCTGTTTCAGTCGACCATTTAAACTTTTCGGTCGACCAAAGGATCAACCGAAATAATTGTTCGGTCGACCGAATGTACGATCGGAACTCATTTTTCGGTCGACCAACAGTCAACCAAACCTTCCCGCAGCCTTCTCTTTTCGAACCTATAGAGTTTTGATCGACCACAAACAGTTCGGTCGACCGAAATGCTCGCATTTCAGCTTCTTTAAGACCTCATTTTTATCCCCAATTCTTCATTTCGAAACCTAAAATTTTGATTTCTCTCTATTCAATCATCCAAAAATCTTCAATTTCTTCCAAATTGCTTCAAGATTTCCACAAATCTACTATGTTCATCAACATTCACATAAAAAATTCGAAGTTTTTTCTTCCATTTTGTCAAGAAAAATAAAAAACCTAGGTTTTGTTCAAGAACTTGAAAATCTTAATTTTTCTCTAAAAAATCCATTGCAAATCCATTCAAATCTTTAACCTACTTCAAAGATTTGTATCCTACTCATTTCCCATCAATTCCCACACGCTTTCTTACCAGAAATTTTGAAAAATCGAAAACTCTCTCACTTGTTCATAAAATCTGAACCTACAATGCCTCCAAAGTAAAAATTGAAGAAGGGAGAAGCTAGTTCGTCCAACGTTGAAGTTGACACATCTTTACGCGACCGATTCACCGACAGTCCAATCTTAGACTTACCATATGGCATGCTTCTTACAAAAAATTTTGAACACTTCAATATGCCATTAGACGATGAGCCTATTCTTAAATTTTACACACTGATATCATCAACCTTAACACCATTAAATGCATGACAATTGTTAAAGATAATGGGTAATGGGTGTGTCATACTCAAGGCATCGACAATAATTCAGGGCCCACTACTTGGCCATTCAACGAAGAAGAGTTGGAGGAGAATATGGGTGTTGGTGAGGGTGAAAGTGATGGTGATGGTGATGGTGATGGCTCTCCTCGACCCAGACATAGTCCTTCAATTTCACGAGTTGCACCTACTCTCGACCGATATATATCTGAAGATCAATTCAACATCTTAGAAGGTCGAATTAATTCCCTTGCCACTACCGTAAATAGCCGCATGGACGCACTTGAACAAAGGATGGAGCAAATGAGCATGTCCCAAGAGGCCTTCTTTGCACATGTGTACTCCATCTATCCTCGAGGTCCTCCTCCACCGGTGGAAGACTGAAGTATCTCTTTAGTTCTTTTCATTTTAACTTATATTTATTTTTATGTCATGACCTATGATTAATATCTATTATTTTTCTTCTTTCCTCGCACCTATGGCATGATTACGGGGGACTTTTTAACTTCAACAACCCCATTCTTTTTGATGATGTCAAAGGGGGAAAAATGTGATTTATTATGTGTTTCATGATTCTATGAATTGTGTTGTGATCTAATGATGGGACATGCATGTCCTTATATTACAATTGTGTTTTGGAAGTATACTTGTAATATTATGCTATCTTTATATACATGAGAAATGAAATAGACACAAACTTGGTTATACATATGAAAAGATATTCCCATTGATGTGTAAAAGATAGGAGGAAATGAAGACAACATTCTTGTATTTTTCTACAAATCACATATTGTTTGTCATAATCAAAATGGGGTAAATTGTTGACCTATGATTTAATATAGCTCCATTTGTTTTGATTATAAGAAACAAGATACTTATGTTTCTAACAAATCTTGTTTCTTAAGTTTTTCATGTATAAATCTTCTTCTTAAGTATTCAAATGCTCAAATTGTCATCCATTGAAGACAAGCGATCAAAAGAGACTCGAAGAGAACAAGAATTTTGAAGATTAGAGTTTAGAAGTTCTTTATTAAAACTTCAATTTATATGTAAAGGCATCAACTCATCAATCTTTAGCAAGTGCATAAAACTCAAATTATTTTCATAATTCATCACTTGCATAAAAATGTTTTTGATTCATAATATGAAATTGTTTTTGGAAAAATGAATATTTTAATATAAAAATTAATTTCCAAAATTCTCATACTTCGGTCGACCGACCGTTCAACCGAAATGACAGAAATGCTTAGCTAAAATTTCAATGGTTTAAAATATACAACGTCTATATTCATTTTTCGATCGACCGAAATGCCTGATATGCTCAACCGAAAGTTGCTGATTTTCAAACATCTTGATATATAAATAGCCATCTCTTTTGCATTCAATTCCAACAACTTATAAGAGCAATTAAAAGAGTATATTTACTGAAAATCATTTTACTTATTTGATTTTATATTCTATTTCATTTATTACAAAAAATTTCTTGATTAATCAAACTAGTTTTATCTAATTCATCAAGAATTCTATTTTGCAAGGAAACTTTTCAATCTCATCTATTTTCAAATCTTGATATAGGTTTTCATTGCCAACATTTATATTGAAGTGTAAATCTCTCTTCATACTTAACTTGTATTATTTATTAAGAGAGATCATATGTTGAAAATTTTGATACAAGATACAAACTATTTTATTATCCATTATTCATCAAAGTTTACAACATAAACACTTAATCTTTATTATTTGCTATCTATTGTAGTGTTATCTTAACTCTCTAAATACTTGACTTGATTATATCATTTGTTAAGAGATTTCTTTCAATTGT
The DNA here is from genome assembly GCA_903798255.1 of Fraxinus quadrangulata. Taxonomy (NCBI): domain Eukaryota; kingdom Viridiplantae; phylum Streptophyta; class Magnoliopsida; order Lamiales; family Oleaceae; genus Fraxinus; species Fraxinus quadrangulata. The sequence goes on along the minus strand of CAIGRB010089933.1, from coordinate 26,575 downwards.
AAAATTATCATTTATATTTTGATAGTTTCGAGAGCCTTGTGAAAACTCGATTGTTGTAAAGGATAAGTGCTCCTTGTTACAAGTCACTTAAGGATTAGTACTCTTTGTTTATAAGTTACCACTATAGTGCATTTGGTCTTGCTTGTATCGGAGAGCTTGATAACGGGGATATAGAACTCATTGTGTATCGAACCCCATTAAATTCACTTGTCTTCTTTACATTATTACACTTACTTTAAATTTTTATTTATATTGTTCTATATCTTCTTAATTGACAATACTTGAATTAAGTTAACGAATTTGCACATTTACTTCTCTTATTACATCTTGCATTTATATCTTGTGTATTAAATAGTATTGAGACCAGATGTCGAAAAAGTTTCAAAAACCGATTCACCATCCTCTTGGTTAGTTATTCTTGGGTTATAAAAAATAATTATAGTACTTAGTAGGAATTAAATATCAATCATGGTGGGTTCTACATTTTAATTTCTTCATGTATTACAAAACTTGACATCATACACTTGCGGTATAATTACGTTATAGAAAACAGTAACATCAATTATTATTTAGAACCAAATTCGTTCTACTGGTAGTATCACATTGCGGTTAACATTAACATTATCATTGAAAATTGAACATTGGCATAGACATTAACATTATTGTTGCCCACTTACACCTTAAATGGCATAGACATATACCTCTTAACAAAATATTTAGGATACATATCTTTAAAAACATTCTTTGATTCATGACATTTGGAAACTTTTTATTCTTTGAAACTTGTTGTTTTCTTATGGATGCTTTGATGTGCATGAATATGTCATGAGGAGTATTAATGACATAAAATATAAATATCAAATATCAACTTCAAATAATAAAATTTTAAGTAACACATTTATACATTTGACGATGTAACGTATGCATGAAGATAAGGGGAGATTTATTTACCTAAAATATTAGAAAATTTGCTTTTAGAATTACAAGAAGAGATGCCCCTAGCTGTCCATGAAGTCAATGTGCCAAAATCCTAGATCATTATCATTTATTGATAAAATAATTTCTGCAAACTCATCAACATTTTATTATTCTTATAATTATACTTATTATTTTTATTATTAATATTTTTATTGTTATAATTATTATTACCACCACTTAGATGCATTTAATTCCAAACTATTACATGTACCAGCTCATATGCAATACCAAAACAAAACTTCATTGATGAGTATAATAATTAAATCATATTAATTGTTTTCAGATGAGTGAGAAACCATAGAATTATAAGCTAAGAGATTAAATTTTCACAATCTTGTTTAATTATTATTCTTGAAAAGTGAAAATATTATCAAGTATTCATGTGCTTTTGGTGGAAAGTTCTCAACTTTTCACAAGTGTTTGGAGTCTTTTCGTGATATAAAGTTAGATTTCCAATTCCAAACATAAGAAAACAATATAAGATTTCATCATTCATATCTACAATTGATTTTTCACATTCTAATACATATTCAAATCTTCTTCAAGTTTTTAACAAGTTCGACTAGAAAGAATCATTTTTCTTTTGTGCTTCCTTCTTGAAAGCTTGTCAATCCTCTAAATTATTTGTCGGAAATAGATTCCCAACTAATTTCTTTCTACTTAGTAGAGGGAGATAAGAAGGACGTTGTAAGAAAAATTCCTTTTTTTTTTTCAAATCGAAAGTGATCCTAAAACTTATTAGGAAGCAATGTCTTCTAGATATTGCATATTCTGGAAAGATGCAATGAATAATGAAATGGATTCTATTATATCAAACAATGCTTGAGAAATGGTTGATTTACCTAAAGGTTCTAAATCTATTGGTTGTAAATGGGTGTTTAGAAGGAAATATAATTGCTATGGAACACTCAATACCTATAAAGCTAGATTAGTATCTAAAGTGTATCGACAAAAAGAATGAATAGATTACTTTGATGCGTATGCACCCGTGGGTAAGATAACCTCGATAAGGATCTTGTTTGCGTTAGCATCTATTTATAATTTACATGTTCATCAAATAGATGTCAAAACGACATTCCTAAATGGAGATCTCAAATAGGAGGTCTATATGAAACAACTGGAAGGGTTTATTCTACTAAAAAATGAATGTAAGGTGTGCAAACTAATCAAGTCCTTATATAGTTTAAAACAAGCCCTTAAAAAATGGCATGAGAAATTTTACATTACTATTATGTCATAGGTTTTACTCATAATTCAGTTGATAAATGTTTGGAATTGTGCAATAGATTCCTTTAATTATGTTGAAGAAGAGTCTAAGGTAATTGATTTTCTTAATTCGTGAGCGAACAATATCGATAGGACAATATGGATACCATGATAGATATGGCCACACAGCATATCAGTCAACACATTTATCAAGAAATTAGGTTCGTTTGATTACAAGAGTGGAATTTGGGTAGAAAGAAAATAAATTACAGGGAATTGAATTGCCTAGAATTATTTTTCTGGGAATTGTCAATTAATTATGTTTGATTGGTATAATTTTTCACCTGGAAAATGTTGAAATTTTGGATCTTTTGACTTTGTTTTCTATGAAAATTGTCCATTAAAGTGAATTTTTTTTTTTTTTTTACAATTGTCTATAGAATTTGTTTTCATTGCCAAATTTTCTTTTTAAAAAAAAACCTGGAAAATGATCAAAAATGAAGAAATGGATGCGTGTGAGCCAACACCAAGAAAATGAATTGCCAAGAAAAAAAGTATCAAACATGCCTAAAGTGGAAGATGGAATTTCTTTTCCATTTTCCATGGAAATTTTGGGTGAATCAAACGGGGCCTTAGTGAAATCACTTATACACGGATGAACTTTTAAGTTGTCAACATCCTTTGAAGTCGTAATGAAACTCATTTTAAATGTATTGAGGTTTCTCGATAGAGATAGGCTATAAAACTTAATTATTGAATATCGTAACAATAGATTTTCGTGTTTTTGATATCAGATTCGATATGAACGTGCCATCAAGGTAGCATGTCACAATTGATTGTCATAAAAAGTTGTTGAGTTTTATACCCAAATAGTATATTTTGCTGTGATAAATAATATCTTATAACAAATAAATGGTGGTTTTATTTATTTATTATTGAACATACGAATTAAAGTGCCTATAATCACTTGTGATAATATAAGTTGGGTGTTTGTGTTAGCACATTGTACTAGAAGGTTGTAATGTTGACTGATTCACTATTCAGGTTTGTGATTTGTCATTATCATAAAAATAGTTGAATGTGACACTAGTACACTTGGAGTATATTGAACGGATCACGTGTCGAGTTTAATTCCATAGCATGACCGTGTGGAGAATTAAATTATACTTGATCGTTGTGTATTTCATCTAAATCCCTTGACAGAGTGATTATGCCCAAAGAATAATGCAATAGTTGTAGCACTGTTTTGGGGGTATCGATTCCACATGAAGATGGTTGAAATGCTTAAGGAATCCGAATGATGATTGTTTTTTTGAATGTGTAGTAAAATTTATTGCTTGAGTCGGATTAAAATCAATGTTTGGGATAGTGAAGTATCAGAATTCCCTCAAATGAATTGGATCAATCACATCAATAATTTATTCTATTTACTCAATTAGAGATGTTTTACCTAACTCTCTAACCGGAAGATATAACGTTAAAACTCAATTTAATTCAATTGTAATCCTAGAATCTAGATTTCCTATAACACTTGCGCCCTTTTTATTGGAATAAGATTTGAAAAACAACTATACACCTAGCATAAAGTAGTAATTAATCCACCAATAAAATAAATGAAATTAAAATTCACCAAGTATTTCGATCGTTCGATAGAAAAAACATGACCAATGTCTATGAAAAACCTCATAAGAGTTAAACCAATATCTATTAATGTTGGGAACTTGAGAATGAGCGAAATAGATAATATGAATTTGAGTCGAGAATCGTCATCTTGAAAAATGGTAGAGTGACTGCTTAATTATTTTCTATTGAAAGGTTAAAATTCGAGTTTAGTATTTAGCAACCGCTAAACTTCAACATCCGTGATTTCACAAGAACATTGAAGAAAATAGTATTTAAGTTAGTGAAAATAATTGGAAGGGCAAAACGGTCATTTATACTCTATCTAATTATCGATTCTCGAAAGGGGATAAAATACATAATAGCAGATTAGAGGAAAGTATTACAAATTTATTGGTTTATGTGATTTTATATATTTATAGAGTTAGTATTTTGCCTTTAGTAAAAACAAAGGTTAATAATTAGATTGAGTGGTCTAGAGTAGTCTAGATATGATTTAATTATTGGAACTTGGATAATATATGTCCGATTAGGTCCCTGTGGTATCTCTAAAAAGTATTGGAACGTAATTGCAATTATTATAAAAGTTTTGGGCTTAATTATAATTACAATAAAGTTTTGCACTTAGTTGTAATTACTATAAAAGTTGTAAACTTAATTGTAATTATAATTGATATTTAGGATTACACATGTAACTAAATGTAAACTAATCAAATTTAAACTTTAATTAAAACTCCTATTTGAATTTTAATTAAGACTCATACTTGAATGTGGAATTCTTATGTTATATGGATTGGAACTATTTATATTTATAAATACAGACTAGATGGAACTTAGATATCCAGTTGAACACAACAAAATATAATAAAATAATTTCATAGTGTTAAAATTTAGAGAGAGAAAAAGTGAAAAAAAATATTTTTCTTACTTTATTCAATTGTTAAACTAAAATTTGTTACCAAGGATAAATCCCTCCGTTGAGCAAGTCTCACTGATTTAATACATTTCTAGATGATATTTTTGGTCTATCACCTTATAGGAAATTGTAGCACCATACCACCTAAGACATAATATAAAAAATAAGATTAGTAGGTTCGTAAAAAATGACGTGCATTTATTTAATTCATAATTTTTGTTCAACTGTAAAGAATGTTATAAACTTATTTTGATCATAACACTGGATGGCCAAACAGAGCTCCGAATATATCAAGTATCCAATAAATAAGTAGTTATTGTATTGTGATGCATACATGTCTTATATTAATCTAATTACATAATTATTAATGTTATTATTATAATTTGCATGTTAAATTGATAACTAATGACAATTGATTAGAACTTTATGTTCTTATAGTCAGTGAAAGAGAATGATGAATATATTGCAAAATTTTAAAATAATTTAAAGTAATTATTTTTGTTACGCCTCGAGGGACTCAAATCAAAGTGTCATGTAAGAAATCCACTTTGGCAAAAAAGTCAACAAAGACCTAACTGGTCAAATGTAAAGAAATCGTATGAATGGTTGAAGCTCTTATGCCGAAGCATTGCCTAAATGGCTGAAGTGCGTGAGTCCAAAGCACTACATAAAGAAATGGAAGAAGTCGAAACTTTTTACACAGAGGACCAATACAAAGCCTCCTCCAACCAAGGCCCTCAGTTTACCTGAAGCTCATGAAGGTGAAGCGTCTCTTACAAGATCTGTAGTCAATCTTTAGGAATGATTGATTAAACGTTTGTAATAATTTCAGGTGTGTTGCCTAATGTATAGGGCGACTAACCCGTTGTCAATGTGCTTATTGTGTGATAGACAGTGATGTGAAGTCATAATCAAAGAGATGAGACTACGTGGTTCTAATTCAACGAACACCACGTCGGCTGAAGGACTATAAATAAGCCCTCTTTGTAAGGAGAAAAGGGTTGGATTCTTGGACTTTTGAACTCTTGATCCTTGAGAATACGAATGGACTTGAAAACTCTATACATATGACCTTGCTCCATATACGTTAGTTTGATCTTTTATTCGTTTACGTTGGTATTTGATTGGTGAATGTTATTTACGCAATCATCTTTGTTCCACCCGCCGGTGCTTGAACACTTTTATCTCATGCTGAGAAGCATCTTTCATGTCTACATTCATCCTACTTCTTATCTGTGTTCCGATCAAAACGTGCCAAAATTTGCTTGAGTTGGCATGAGTGGGCCTGGCATCTATTGTCCACGTAAGCATCATATTTTTTTGGGTCAATAGATTGGCGTCTTATATCGGAAACCATACACTTTAACCATGAAAGTCCCATGGGAAGAAGACAGTTGGAAGTAAATTGAAAGAAATTTCTAGCCCTTGGAAAATGAGTGTTCTTGAAGAAAGAACCGTTGGAAAATCCTAAGAAAAATCATTTAATTCCAAATCAATTTGATCCTTGAAAAAATGAACGTTTAGTCAAGAAGGAGCTTCCTAACATGAGTTCAAGCAATGAAGAAAATGCACCTCGAAGGACGAAGGAACACCCTAAAAAATGGAAACACTCGCGTGCCGTCCCAGCAGCTCGCCGCGACCTTACCAATAGCATAGGCGAGGTGGGTCAAGGGATGCGGGCAGGATAACATCAAGATTCTTGGCCACAATGGTCGCCAATATGAGGAACATAACTCAGCAGAATATGGCTATGCATGAGTTGCTGATGAGCATGCGGGGCTAAGGAGGATACCTAGTTCCTGCATATGCAGCCCCAAGAAACGTATTCCACGACCTTTCACAAGGGCGCTACCACAAAGAAAAGGAGGTTCAAAGCCAAATGGATGGCTACCAACATCACACCAGGATGGAAGCCCCCAGGAAAGGGTGGTTGAAGTTGATACATCCACTAACTACGCCTCTAAATGACCTAATGAGTCTCCATTCAATTTTTCCCAGAATTATGAACCAGAGAACCTGCCTCAGAGGTCTATAAGCATCTTCAACAAGTTGAACCCAAGGATGCCTAGAAATAGGTAGGCTCCACCTCCCCCACATGCCTAGAAATAGGTAGGCTCCACTTCCTCAGTGCCTAGAAATAGACAACATGAGCCTCTTTAGTTCAAAAGACGAGACGAACCTATTTACAATGAATCACCTCAGATCCCTCCACCTAGAAATAGGCGTGAGAGGAGATAGTGGGCTAGAAGTGAAGCAGGACCTTCCCATCTGCACCTAGAGACTCAATTTAGGAAAGATGAAGATTCTAATGAACTACAAAGGTCCTGTGATCTTGACAATGATGATGATAACTTTAGGAATGCCCCCCATGCTGAACTATTTCACACTCCCAAAAATTCCAAAGTATGATGGGAGAAGTGATCCTGCGAAGCATTTCAATAGCTTCAAGACTCACATGAGTCTGAAAGAAACCACCCCGATGATGAAGTCTAGAGCCTTCCACTAAATTCTAGGAAGAGCAGCTAAAATTTGGTACACCGGTTTATCAGTAGGAAGCATCCGTAGCTAGCCGAATTTTAAAAAGACTTTCCTTAAGTGCTTCACCACAAGTAAAGAAGGTGAAGGACCTATCCAACACCTTCAAGATATGTGGTAGCAGCAGGGCGAGTCTCTGAAAAGTTTCTTGTCCTGCTTCACCGATGAGATGACCTACTGTGTACAAGTGACAGAGAGGAAAGCTCTAACAGCCATATGGGGAGGATTGGACATGAACACTCTCTTATAGAGATATGTGCAGAACAAAGACCCTATAAGCTATGATGTTTTACTGAAAATGATAAGGCATGTGATTCTCAGTGAAGAATTGAGGGTCATGGGAACATGGCTAACCAAGGACTTCTCCCTCCTCAAATATAAAAAGAAAGAGGCCCAACCTCACATGAATGACCATTAGGTCAGGCAATCGACCCCTCTCAACCCTAGATAAACATTAGCCACAACAACATTAAATGCAGTGCCCATTTGGCATACAAGAAAGTGAACCATGGTGCTACAACGTACCAGAATAGACCCTACCAAAGATTTTCCCAAATGGAGAGAGGTAGAATGCGAGGCGCTGAACCTAAAAATAGGGATGAAGCGTCCCTCTATTATACATACCATCACTCCTATAGCCACATCATTGAAGGCTACAGGGACATTGTGAGGCATCCTCAAAGTGTAATCAAGGGAGGAACATGCATCTCTGAAGTAATGCTCCTCCTAGGCAGAGCCAGTAGCCTAGAAATGTTGAGCCGAAGTGCCCCAATAGAAACAACTCTCACAGGAGGAAAGATGCTGATGCAAAACAAAATAAGAAGGGTCAAAGACAAAGAAGAAGCCCCTCAGCGAATACTGGCCAATAGCCCATCAGAGAAATTGATACAATTTTCAGAGACCCATACGTTGGGGAGGAATCTAGGAACTCCCAAAGAAATTTTACCACGGAAGCGGTGGACCCCCCTATGACAAGCCTCCCCGTGACAAGCTTCGTAATCAACTAAGCCTCTATTGAAAGAAAAGTTCAACCTATCGCTTTCACCCAAGATGATGCAGCAGAAGTGCATTATCCACACTGTGACGCCCTAGTGGTGAAGGCCGTTGTAGCACACAATGGCCTAAAATAAATGCTAGTAAATAATGGGAGCTTTGTCAACATCATTTTTGGGGCTATTTTTGATAAGATGAAAGTTGATCACGAGCTGACCCCAATGAGTTCTCCTTTGTATGGCTTCATAGGCGACAGCATCATCCCAAGGGATAAGATCACTCTAGTAATAGAGAAGGGGACCACACCCTTGACTGCTCACCATTTTATGAAATTTTTGGTAGTAGACAATCGATCTGCTTACCATAGAGTATTGGGAAGGCTGGCCCTGAAGGAACTATGGGCTATTACATCCATTCACCATCTGTGCATGAAATTTCCAACTAAGAATGGAATAGTAACGATTAGAGGTGATTGAAGGAGTGCGAGGGAGTGTTACTCGAATTTCCTAAGGAAACCCGAACTAAAAAGTGTCAATGTGATCTACACAGACATTGATGTGGACGACGTCCCTAAATAAGGGAGAAACCCTGAACAAGGAAAATACGTCGAAATGATAGATGCCTCTGAAGAAGGGGCCATCCTTGGAGTCATACATACCTCTGAATAAAAGGAAATCTGTGAAGAACAAATAATTCCTGAAGAATGAAGAGTTGCTGAAGAAATAGCTAGTTTGGAGTAGCTCGAGCCATATGCTAAGATCACCGAACAAAAGACCACTGATTTCATACGGAAGTCCATTGTGTATAGGTTTAGAATACCTCATTCCATCGTAATAAACAATGGAAAGTAATTTGACAATACTCGCTTTCCAAACTTTTGCGAAGAACTTGGCATACGGTAGCATTTTTCCACGCCAAAACATCCTCAAGCTAATGATCAGGTTGAAGCAATTAATAAGATCATCAAGCATACACTAAAGGCAAAACTTGATACTCTTAAGGGATAATGGGCTAAGGAACTCCCTAGTGTACTATCGTCTTATCGTACTACGCCTAGAAATAGCACTAGAGAAATCCCTCTCTCTGGCTTTTAGGGTGAAAGTTGTGATCCCATTGGAGGTAGGGATTTCTTCTATTTGAATAACAATGTACAAAGAGGATGGGAATGAGAAAGCTTTGTGTGGAGAATTGGACCTAATAGAGGAAACGAGGAATGAGGCTGAAATTAGGAATACTGCATACAAAAAACGTAATGCAAAATACTACAATCCGAAGGTCAGGAAATGGGTATTTTGAGGTCGGTACACTGATGTTAAGGAAAAGTTTCCTTACCACTAGACAATCTAGCTCTGGATCTTTGGGACCTATTTAGGAAGGTCCCTACAAAATAACTAGAGTACTACTCAAGAAAGCCTACGAGTTGGAAGATATGGACAGCAGACCTCTGTTGCACCCTTGTAATGTCAAACACCTTAAGAAGTATTATCAGTATGAAGTGAATGTACTTTGTACTGTATATCTATAATAAAAGCGTGTGTTTTATCCCAAAAATAGCATAAGTATTGTTTCTTAACTAAGCTGAGCTAAGGTTGTATGTGCTACAACACAGAAAAATTTTCTCTTAAAGAAATTATAAATGCTTTGCTCGTTAGCAAGCTGAACTAAGGTTGCATGTGCTATAACACTTAGACAAATATCCTCTTAAGGAAATTATAAAAGCTTTGCTCATTAGCAAGCTGAGCTAAGGTTGCATGTGCTGCAACACTTAGACAAATATCCTCTTAAGGAAATTATAAAAGCTTTGCTCTTTCATAAGCTGAGCTATGGTTGCATGTGCTGTAATACTTAGACAAATTTCCTTTTAAGGAAATTATAAAAGCTTAGCTCATTAGCAAGTTGAGCTAAGGTTGCATGTGCTGCAACACTTAAACGAATTACCTCTTAAGGAAATTATAAAAGCTTTGCTCGTTCGCAAGCTGAGCTAAGGTTGCATGTGCTGCAACACTTAGACAAATTTCCTTTTAAGGAAATCATAAAAGCTTTGCTTGTTAGCAAGGTGAGCTAAGGTTGCATGTGCTGCAATACTTAGATAAGTTTCTATTGCAAGAGTAAAGAACATTTTGTGCAAAATAAAAGATGAACTAACATTCATTCATTACTAAAATAAAATAAGAACTTGGACATCATTCATTTAACAATGTTAAACAAAAAATAATGATAGACAAAAATCTTTAAATAAATCCTAGGGAAAAGGTGGGTTATATGAGCTTGATCATCATCTTCAGTAGGGGAGATGCGAACTCCAGTTGCTTCAGATAGTTTTTGGTGCTCTTTCTTTTGTTCCTCCAAAGATTTTCCTAGAAAGGTCGTGCCAAAATCTAGCATCTCCCTACCAATGTACTTCACCAGTTCTTCTAGGGCTACTACGTAGGCATCCTGAGCTAGAGCATCAAACTCAGGAGAGGCCCTCCAAACATACACTACCTTAGAAGCTTTAAGTTCAGCTTCCTCGACCCTCTTAGTAGCCTCTTTAGCCCCTTTTACGGCTTCATCAGCTTGAGCTCGCTCCTTGTCAGCTCATATCTTCTTCTCTTCAGCCTTTTTTTCTCATTGGCTGCTTATTGAGTAGCCTTCTTCCCCTAAATCCGCAAAGCCTTGTTATCATCCATGTACCTTAACTCTGAGATTAATTTGGCCTCCAGCTCCACCCCCATCTTGTTGAGGTGATCTTCATAATCTTTCTCTTTTTCTGCGAATATCGCCCTCTCAGCCTCCATATTTTTAAATAAGTTTAAGGCTTTTTTTCACCTCGAGCATTTTATCTAGCTCAGCTTTTACCTGAGAAAAGAAGAGTAGTGTGAGTTATAAAGTGAAAGGAAGAAATTTCAAAGTTAATTAAGCTCGGGTGGATTACTTTATCAGCTATAGACATCATATACAAAATGGATCTGTGGAGCTGAGCAGAGATGATGGCCTCACCTATGGCCATCTCAGCTAAAAAATGTCCTTATCTCTCATTCTAGCTCCTAGTCATAAGATTGGCAGATTCTCTAAGAAGAGAAGATATTGCTGGTGTGGATTCCCTTGATGGAGATGGAGCTCTCAAAAAATCAAGGAATATGTCAGGTCAATGGCCCATCAAATTGTCAACATTTGGTCTTTGCAAATCTGGACATTTTTTTGAGACCTTAAGGAGTTGGTTTCTGCTATTGTGGGGACGGAAGATGGAGACAGGGTCGACTTCTGGAGAGGTATTTCAAGAGAAAACCTCTCAAAGCTAAAGCCATTGTAGTGGACTTTGCTGGTGTTTCCTCAGAATGACGATACTTTAAGGGCTAAGCCTCTTGCTCAATCTCAACTTTCTCAGCCTGCACAACCTCCTGAGGTTGGCTCATAACTTCAGCAGGAACCATCCTCATTTTGCCTTTGATAATAGCTGCTGCTTTTGCTGTATTATATTCCAACATCTCTTGATCTTGATCTAAAATAAAGGAAACAACGGAAATATGTTAAGTCTATATTCATGCCAAATACTAATTAAAATACTAATTGAGATACCTATTGGAAGAAGGTAGGACAGATGTAGGAGCCCTAGTCGAAGTTGAGGTAGGAGGAAGAGACTGGAACAACCCCGCTTGAAAGATGTTGGAATAAAAAATTATAAACTTACAGGCTTCTGCTTCTTTGAAAGAGCTATTATAGCGTCAGCTAACTTTTGGACTGCCGAGGTCAAAGTCATCTTCTTGTAGTCTGCAAGTAAAATCGAATAAATTAAGGATGTTCTTATAAAACAAGAGCAAAGAAATACAAAGGTTATGTTCACTTACACAGTGGGTGATAAAGAGTAGAAACTACGTCCTCTCTATTGACCTCGGCAATGTGGAACCGCCACTCCCCTAACACAAAAAAGAATTCTTCTTTCTATTTCTTTATTGAGGTGGGATAATCTAATACTAAAGGACCACCCGTCCTAGGCCTAACACTATCATACCACCAACCAGTGTTCTTCATGTCCTCTTTAAAGGTAAAGATGGAGTTAAATTGTACCACACTCAACTCAAGATGACCTAACTTACTCCACGAAATGAAAGTGGCAATAGGTGTTCTCCAACCATTGGGACATAACTGGGTAGGAGCTATTCCCCAAGAACAAATAAACTTATGAATAATTCTAGGGAAGAAAAGTCTTAACCCAGCATTCAGTATGGCAGAATTTAAAGGCACACATCCTACGGGTGGAGCATTAGCTCAGTCAGAGGATGTGGGAATTATCAATTCTACTAAGCTGGAAATTCTATATTTTACCCTTAAGCTCGCTAACATATCTCCCATCACCACTGATCTATACGAATCTGTCCCCCACTTCTGTGAACTTTTCTCATCCCCCTCATAAGACCCGACCTCTTCTCTCTCAACATTTTGTTCCATATTTTTAAGATGATCTAAAATTTCTAGGTAAATTGTGGAGATTGAGACTGGAGTTAATATTTCTTGACAGTCCGAACTAGCAGAAGATGTGGATGATGAGGATTTACTTCTTCCTGTTGGTTACCTCATGAATTAACCTTAGATTCGTCCGAACTCATGCAAGTTATTGAGGAGAAACTGCAGTAAAAAGAAAGGTACTTTCTGTTAAGGGGAACACCTGGGAATGGATGACCTTACTCAAAAAATAAATAAAACTCAATGGCAAATTTGAGAAAAACTTTGCTTCTTTGAAAGAAAGATCGAGAGCAAAAAGTGTGAAAATAAAAGGTAAAGTTGCATTTAAAGAGATAGGAGATGAAGAGGCGCAGCCTGGACTGTTGGATGGTAAAATGGAGAGAAAATAAATGGCTAGATTTCACCATTTTAAAATGGTGTCGTTTTGGAAAAAGCTTCCCGAAGAAGTCACTGAAGGTGTGTGACGACTCATCAAAGTAGAATGTGACACCTGTCCAATCCATTTGCAACCATAATAATGGTGAACATGGAAAAGTAAGGCAACTACGTCCAAGGTCAGTCTGTCACCTAAGCAAGGATCGACCTGGGGGTAACTATTGATATTCGACATGCGACCTAATTAAATATGTTTGTTAAGTACACTCAGCTTATGTTAAATTATGGTCGACTTTATAAGGTCAGCTCATATTTACGACCGCCGTGGTTTGAGGGAACATAATTATTATAGATTCCTTACACACAATTAAAACATTCAATCAACTAATTACATTCCGAACTTATGTCAGCACCCACATATTCCACCTATCATATGATGTAGCTTCGTCCTCTTTCTAGTTCATTAACAATCTGGGGACCCATTTAAAGGACAGTTTCATGATAACCTAATGGAGCCAACCTCAGTAATCAATAGGAATATGACATTAATGTACTTTTGTAGTTCGGTACTATTGATTGACAGGACAGGAATATGAAAGATAATGGCTCTTCTTTTCTTATAAAAAAAGCATGGTATGTGAGAAAAAAAAAGGAACATCTTCATATTTCAATTATCTCATTTGATAAAAATTCTAGTAATTTGTAAGTGATCATCAATAAAAATCATTATTTACATTCTAAATTAACTTGAATTGGTCCATACATTTTTTAACGTCAACAAGTATCTACCCAAATTTTTTATTGAGGTTTATTGAGTACACTCAAAGTTTTAATATAACAAATTGAATCCCAACCAACTGGGAGTCAAGTATGAATTCCATAAATTTATGTGAAATTGTCATAAATTTAAGTTAAACAGTGGGAGTATAATTAATTGAATAAAAGACCATGTTAAATTAATTGATGCATTCTATATATTATTCTTTTACTTTTCGTCATTTACATTTTTTAAATCATGAGTAACCATATATATTTGACAGTCATACCGGATGCCAACAACCAAACCAAAATTTTTTTATCGACACCGCAATCTGAGAATTATTCTCAGACATGGGAAAATTGATTATGTCCTTGAGTAGCCCTTTTCAGAGACACTTGCTGATGACTTGACAAAGGAAGATGTGTCTGTTATGATAAACACGATGATGATGATAGTACTGCGATATCTATGATATTTGCTACTATGTCACCTAAATTACAAAAGCAACATGAGAGTATAGACGCTAACATATATTTTTCGTCTCAAGGTGTTGAATGATGAATAATCACATGTAGAAAGATAAGAGATTTCCTAGCAACTATACCAATGCATAATGGCATATCTTCAGTTAGTGCTCATGTACTAAGATGTTGACTACATTGAGAAGCTATCTCAATTGAGTTCAGTCATGAACCATGAACTAAGTATAGATTTTGTTATGTAATATCTGCCAGAGAGTTATTCATGGCTAATTATGAATTTAAAATGAATAAAATTGAATGCACACTCATTAAGTTGTTGAATATGTTTAAGACTATTAAACCCAATATCTAAGTTTGTAGTGGGCAAATCTTAGTCATAGATTTTCTAGGAAAGTCTAAATGATATACTTCAGGAAAGCAACCAAGATGGTTAAGATAGTCAAACCGAATAAGGACAATACTAAATCTAATGACCCTTATTATCATTTTGGAATGATGAGTCATTAAAAAAGAAACTGCAAGACTTATGTCTACTTCATTAACTTCTTAGGTATTAGATACCATATAGGGATCTCATATTTGTATAAATATGGAGAAACTAAATAGAAGTAGATCACTGCAGAAGGGAAAAGTTGACCTACACGTTGAAAATGAGCAAAGGTTGTTGTATTGCATGTAGGAGCATACTTCTTGCCATTGTCTTTAGGTTTAATATTAGAATTAGAAAAATGTTACTTTGTACCCACCATTACTAGAGCATTAAATAAATTTCATGTTTAGACATAAATTATTTTAATGTTAAAGACAATTGTTGTTCCTTTTAGTTTGATAAGATTTTAATGGTTATGGTAAATTATAAAATGATATTTATATTCTAAATATTGAATATTCTATAATGAGAATAGAAATTGAAAAGGCATAAAAATGATAATCTGATTAACACTTATATATGGCATTGATTTGGTTACACAAGTGAGAATGCAATTCCAAAATTACATNGAAACTTTTGAAATGTTCAAGGGATTCAAACCAGAAATAGAGAAACAAATATGTAAATGTATTCTCACACTAAGACTTGATCGATGTGGTGAATATCTAAAATGGAGAATTATAGATTATCTAAAAAGACTGAAATTGTCTCGCAATGGATTCCTCCATATACAATCTTTTTGACATCATGCACTGATTGCCACATCCTACATACTAAATTGTGTCCCATCTAAATCGATTGAAAAAACTCCATACGAGTTATGAAAAGGCAGAAGACCCAACTTATCTCATATGAAAGTGTGGGGTTATGACGCTTATGTAAAGCGCACTGAATCGAATAAGTTTGAGACTAAATTCGATAAATGTATATGTGTAGGATATCTAAAAGAGACAATTGGATATCAATTCTATAATCCCATTAAGAAGAAATCTTCGTCTCATGACATACCGTCTTCCTAAAGAAAGGTTTATTGTAGAAGAGGATAGTAAAAGTAAAATAGAACTTGAAGGAGTTCAAGAGTCCACATATATAGTCGACCAAGTAGATGAACCTGAACCTGATCCTACACCTGCTGAGGGACATACTCTTGATCGAGAAATAGAGACTTTCGAGGACACGCCAACTTCGTGTAAATATTGTAGGATTATTCGACCTTCTAGAACGTATGAATCCATGATTATTAATCAGATATTACTAATTGAGGATGATGAACCTACTAATTACACAGAAGCAAAGTCAAGTGCTGACTCAAAGAGATGGTGGGAGGCCATGAAATCCGAAAATGAACTCAATGTATGAAAACAAGGTTTGGACCTTGGTCAACCTTCCTGATGGGATAAAACTCATAGGTTGTAAATGGTTTATAAGAAAAAGGTCGATGTAGATGAAAACATACATACATACAAAGCAAGGCTAGTAATAAAAGGTTATAAACGAAGAGAATGCGTTGACTTTGATGAAACTTTTTCACTTGTAGCCATGTTAAAGTCTATTCGAATTTTGCTTGCAATATTTGCATATCACGACTATGAAATATGGAAAATGGATGTCAAAACAGCTTTCCTTAATGGAACTTGCAATATAAAGTGCATATGACACAACTCGAAGGTTTTGAATCCAAAGAAGCCAACAAGAAATGTAAGTTTGATCAATCCAAATATGGAAAGCAAGCCTCTTGGAGCTGGAATNCTTGATCGATCAATTTATGGATTAAAGCAAGCCTCTAAGAGCTAGAATCTTCACTTTGATGAGATAATCAAAAGATTTGATTTTATCAAGGATGAAGATAAACCACGTGTTTACAAGAAAATAGCATGAGTATTGTTACATTCCTAATATTTTATGTATAATACATAATTAACAGGAAACGGCGTCTCTATGTTTCAATTGTTGAAATTATGGTTGTTAAATAATTTTTCTGTGATGGATATGGGAGAAGCAAGTTGATCTATAGAGATAGATCTAGAAAATCGCTTAACTCATCCCAATACATAGATAAAATCTTGAGAAGTTTTTATATGGAGAAAATGAACTGAGAATTTATGGATACATTGATACTAACTTCTAGTCAGACTAGAATAATAGCATATCTCAATCCGAATATTGGTTTACTCTTAAGTGGTGTGTTGGAAAGGTTTCAAATAGGAAAAAAATCGTTGATTCAATAGTAGAAGCCTTATACATCATTGCTAAAAGTTGTGGTTTGGATTAGAAAGTTCATCAATGAACTTGGAGTAGTTCCTAACATTATTGATCACATGCTTCTGCATTGTGATAACAATAGAGTTATCGTGCAAGCGAAGGAACAAATGTCTCATTAATTATCCAAACATGTGTTAAACCAGTATCATCTTATCAGAGAGATAATACAAAGAAATGACGTAAAGAAAGAACGAATTTTCACAAATTATTAAATTGCAGATCAATTGATAAAGGGTTATCGCAGCATAACATGATCGTCGTTATTGTTCCCTGTGTGATTTTCATTGGAGATTGGACAATTGGACAACTGTGGATTACAAATTGTGGTTGTTTATGTTTCAAGATCAGTAAAGGAGTTCGCAGAATTTACAAAATGTATAATTTCTATCACAGTTTCTTTTTAATCACAAAGAAAATTGATAAGTGTAGTTTATATATTTATTCGTGGCCTTAAATCATGATATTTTATTGACTTTTTGATTAAATTTTATCTAATTTATGTTATATTGTATTTTGTAGGTAAAAATTTATATTTGATGAAGAATTGGAGAAAAGAATGCAAAAGTGACGAAAAATGGCAAAATCCAAAGATGAGTTCCTTGGAGAGAAATAATATATTAAATGGGTTCGAGTTAAATGGGTCTCAATAGACTTGCATTAGAAATTTAATTAGAGGCCCACATTAAACCTATTTGATATATATATATACAGAGAGACAGACGGAGACGGCATAGGAAAGAAAAGAGAAGAAAGAGAAATTGAAGTCAAGGAAGAAAAAACGGCGAAAGGCAGAGAGAAAAGGAAAAAGAAGGAAAAGAAAAGAAAACTGCAGACACCAGAAATTTTTACGTTTCGTCAATTTTTGGTGATATTTTTCTACTTTTGCTTGTTTTTATTCTTACAATATGAATAACTAATTTTTATATTAGGGAAAATAATGTAGTCGACTTGTGATCATTTTTTATTTATTTAAGATTTATGTGATTTAGGAGTTGTTTGGTGGGAATTAAAATTAGATTTTTAGTAGATTTTGATAGAAATTTTTGAAATGTGTGGTTGAAAAGTTGTGGGACCCATGAAAGATGTTAATATTGATTGTTTGACTTTGACTTAGATTAAAATCTGATTTTAATTTGTACCAAACAAGCTCTTATTTATTTATGTGTTGATTTTATTATGAGTTTAATACATTAAATTACCTGATTAATAATTTGATGATTATATGAGTCTCTTACGAATCGAGATGTGAGTTTGAGATTTAAACCATATAATAAAATTCGATAAATTAGTATAGCGTGTAGAAATACTTATACTAATTATTGCGGTCATAATATGAATTCTTAGAACTAGAGTTTCGTTTAACTAAGATCGATTTGCATAGAGATATGGAATTGAATTAGTTAAATAGGCTCAATAAGAATTCGAGAGAGGTAATTTAATACAATATAAGAATTCGATCGAATACTACATTATGTTATGAATCTTGAATTAAGAATAAATGTGATCAATAGATGATATTGTTATGCCTTAATATTTATCAGATATTTGATTTTTCAATTATCCATTGTTTGCAATCATTTTGTATTTTCAATTAGTTAAAATTAGTTAGGAAAAAATAAACACAATCATCATAAATATTTACTTGATTTCATCAAATAGGAGTTAGAAAAATTTAATTAAGGTATAAAGTATAGTCCTTGTGGGAACGATAATCCGGACTCAAAGGTCCACTATATTACTCGTTACGATATCGTACACTTGCGATATAAAAAATGCAACAAAAATCTTTGGTGGGAATTAAAATTTGTTTATTTTCCACTATGCATATTAAGTAAATTCCCAATAGGAATTGTTATGCCAAATTGGCCGAAACCTAAATTGGCTGAAGCACCATCTGAGGGAAGACCATCTTGCCGAGGTGCCATTTTTACCAAGGCACCACCTTGCTAAAGCCCAAAATCTATTCTTGGCGAGGCCCCTACTTCTGTCGAAGCCCTTATGCTGGAGCTATGCACAAGGTCTAGTGAAGAGGAATCTGAAGCTCAACTGTGGCAAATGATGACCTACGTTTGGAGATCTTAAATTTATAAAATCCTTTTAGAATGATTGATTGGACTATTGCAATGAGTTAAAAGGGTCAATCTGTCAGCATAGGGTATGGGATTGCCGCCTTCTTAAGGGACATTTAGTGTACCACAAGCTAATAGAGTCAAATTAATTCCTAGGATGTGATGTTTTGATTAAGGAAATGGAGCCACCTGTCCTCTCATCCAGTGGTTATTATTGTACATGTAACACTATAAATAGATCTCTATAGTGTCATTACAGGGGGATGGTTATCTACAATTCATGTACTCTCTCTCTACAAATATATTGTCTTTCAAGAGTTTATGATGTGAACTTGATCTTTAGCTTAGTTCTTTGTTGATCATTCATTATCGCATACCTTTGTTCATATATTTACCAGAGCTTTAACATATTTGTCTTGTGTCGAAAAGCTTTTCCTATATTCAAACTCGTAACATGTTTGACTAGTAACCCGTCTAGACGTGTCGAAATTAGCTTGTAAGGAAGCGAGTGGGCTTGATATCTATTGGAGCATTTTTTATGGTCAACAGATTGACACTGTCTATGGGAAACATTACTAAAAACCATGAACATTCCCATGGAAAAAGCTTGTCCAAAAAGAGTTGGACATCCCTCTTGAAAAATGATTTGTTACTTGAAAAAGAAAAAGAGGAAGCCCCAAAAGTTTGGAGAGATTTAATAGTGTAGCTGAAAAGGAGAGAAAAATGAGATCAGATCGTGATGTTCCTCCTAGGAGGGTAAGAGAAGATCTTGGTGAAGAGGTTCCACGAGCGCAAACCCCACTACCACCATAAGCGTAGCGAGATGAGGGTAGCTGCTCAGCTTACCTGAGAAATTGCCACTATGGCAGCCAACATGAGGAATATCACCCATCAAAATATGGCTATGTAGGAACTCCTTGTAAAATACAAGGCCAAGGAAGACCTCAAGTCCTTTTTGCACCGCAATGATTCTTCTTGCAAGAAGATGAAGTCTAAAGTTAGAGGTTCCCATCTCCCAGGAATGCTATAAAGGTTAGCCCCCTTGAAAGGGGAGTAGGGATTGATATTTCCTCAAATTATGCTTCTGGCCGACCCATCGGAGCTCATGTTAATGTAGAAGACAATTTCTCCCCTGAGTACAAGCTAGAACATAGGCCCCAAAGGTATGTTAGTGTGTTTGACAGAATTAGCCCTGCGAAAACCAGGCATATGCTATCCTAGCCACGTCCCGCTCCTGAGAATAGGCCTCAACCTCCACTTTCACCTCGACGACCCAACTACCGGAGGAAATGCAAGGATATGTTTCAAGTGTTGCCTCGCCTAGAACTAGGTGCCACAAGAGGGTAGACATGGAAAAGGATCAGGCAGGGCCATCTTACCTACCACCTAGGTATCATGCTGATGAAGAAGATTCTGATGAACCCCAAAGGTCTTGTGAATTTGATGACAACGATGAAAACTTACCATTTTCACATGAATTGAGAAATGCTCATATCCCAAGTCATTATATGCTGCCAAAAATATCAAAGTATGACAAAAGAGGCCACCTGGCCAACATTTGAATAATTACAAAACACATATGAGTTTGAGAGGTGCCGTCCCGACAGTCAAATGAAGAGCTTTCCATCTAACTTTAAGTTGGGCAATTAAAATCTGGTACAGTAGGATGAAGTATTAGGAGCTGGCCGGAGTTCAAGAATATGTTCTTGAAATGGTTTGCTGTCAGGATGGAGGGAGAAGCTCTTATCCAATGCCTTCAAGACATGAGGCAACAACCTGGAGAGATATTGAAGAGTTTTTTTGGCTTATTTTACTGATGAGATGACATATTGTGTGCAAGTCATTGATTGGGAAGCGTTATATGTGCTTCAAGGTGGGCTAAACATGAACACTCTATTTTGGAGGGACGTACAGAATAAAGACCTACCAGCTACAATGCCTTACTAGAAATGACGAGGCAAGAAATCATCAACTAGGAGTTGATTGATCACCCGAATAGGTCTACCAGGGATCTTCAACCCCCTCAGAGACAACGTGGAAGAGGACCCACCTCCCACTTAATGGAACAACAATGGAATTGGGTTGGTAATGAAGTTCCAAATTCCTGACAAGCACTTGCCACGGTTACAATAAATGTTGTGCCCACGCTGGCCTATGAAGAAGTAACCCCTGAAGCTAATATGAGGCAAATTGGAATAGGGCAACTAGTCTTCCAAAGAGGAAGAGGCTGGGGACGGGGCTCGAGGCCTAGGAATAGGCTGAACACCCTTTAGTATTACACTTACCATGACTCCTACAGTCATAACATAATACACTGTAGAGATATAGCCTAACATCTTAGGCAGGTGAGTACACGAAACAACCAGATGGATGATCGCCCTCCTAGGAACATGCTCCCACCTAGGCAAGATCAAAGGCCTAGACGTGAGGAGGTAAGATCCTCCCGTTAGGAGCCATCTCCACAATGGATAGAATGTGACAGAGAAAGGCCTAGAGAGGTGCAGCGACAACGCATGAGCCCCCAACCCACCTGGAAGATGCTCCCATCCATGAAATCGATACGATTTTTGGAGGACCTTACGTTGAGGACAATACAAAGAACTCCTAGAGGAACTATGTTAGGAAAGCCAAAGGCCCTCCAATGACTAGCTACACAGTGAAAAGTAGCTCTCAAGGGAAGATACCTCCCATTGCATTTACTGAGGAAGATGCTGAGGGTGTGCACTTTCCTCATTGTGATGCCTTTGTTGTGAGGGCCGTTGTAGCCCGCAACGGTTTGAAATAAATGTTGGTTGATAATAGTAGCTCTGTCAACATCCTTTTTGAGGCCACTTTCGACAAGATGATTGTTGATCACGAATTAACCCTCGTCACAATCCCCTTATACAGTTTCACCATGACATCATCATTCCAACGGAAAAATAACCCTTATTGTAGAAATGGGAAAGCCACCTTAGATAGCTTGGAACTTCATGGAATTTTTGGTAGTAGATAATAGGCCGGCTTACCATAGTGTTCTAGGTAGACCCACCCTAAAGGATTTGTGGGCGTCATGTCTATTCACCACCTATGCATGAAGTTCCCTACTAAGCATGAAATTGCCACAGTTAGAGGTGACCAAAGAGGAGCAAGGGAGTGTTACCTCAATTTAATAAAAAAAGGTTGAGCTCAAGGACGTCGACATGGTGGTAACGAACGTTGATATGGTAGACGTCCCAGGAGACCAAAATTCCAATCGAGAAGACGTCGAAATGACGGATTTCCCTGAGCATGTGGTCGAGAATGATGAATTGGACCAGCTATCATCGAATCTAAATCTCGAGCAACATCAGTGGAGGAGCTAGAAAGCTTTTCGATAGATCCTCGAACCCAGTAAGGAATTGCAAGTGGGAAAAGACCTACCTTCAGAGACCAAAGAGAGGTTAAAGGAGTTTCGCGTAAGAATCTTGATGTCTTTGTACTGACCCGAAGGTCAGTTGTCACTACCTAAAAATTGATCCTAATGTTGCCCTGCATAGACATAAGAAAAAGGCCCTCAACCCGAAAGATATGAGGCCTTTAAGATCGAATTACAACAGTTGATAAAGATTGATTTCATTAGAGAGGCCATTTATCTGAAATGGGTCTCAAATCCAGTCTTGGTAAAGAAACAAAATAGCAAATGGAGACTATGCATAGACTTCTCCAACCTTAACCAGGCTTGCCCAAAGGATAGCTTTCCCCTTCCAATGATAGACCAACTTGTGGACTTCTAGGTACAAACTATTAAGTTTTATGGATGCCTACTCAGGCAATAATCAAATTCCATTGCACTCGACAGACAAGGAAAATGCCTCTTTCATCACGGATAGAGGTCTTTATTATTACAAGATGATGCATTTTGGGCTAAAGAATTTCGGTTCACCAACCTCATTGGATGGAAGTCTACATAGATGACATGCTCATGAAAAGATTAAAGGTGGATGACCATGTAAAGCACATGGATGAAACTTTTCAAATCCTATGAAGGTGCAGAATGAGGTAAAACCCCCTTAAATGTGTGTTTGGAGTTGCTTCTGGTAAATCCCTAGGGTATATGGCTAATCAAAGGGACATAGATACAAATCCAATGAAAATTTGAACCCTGATAGAGATAAAGTCTCCGATAAAGCTAAAGGAGGTACAAAGCTTATCTAGGCATGTGGCTGCTTGAAGTCGTTTCATCTCCAAAGCCACCGACAATTGCCTCTCATTCTTTAAAATCTTGAAAGGAGGTAAGAAGTTTCAATGGATAAGAGAGTGTGAAGATGCCTTCCAAGGGCTAAAACAAGCTTCTAAGATAAGCCCCCATCCTCTCAAAACCCAAATCAGGAGAAGTTTTGCAGCTCTATTTGGCCATTTCTAAAGAAGCAGTCAGCGCCGTTCTAGTAAGAGAAGAAGTTACCTACCAATTGTCTATTATTATGTGAGCAAGGCTCTTTTAGCTGCTGAAACATGCTATCCCAACATGGAAAAGTTAGCTTTAGCCTTGATCACTACGTCTATAAAGTTTAGGCCATACTTCCAAGCTTACATGATACTCATGTTGACCAACTTCCTGCTTAGGCAAGTGCTTCAGAAACCGGACTCTTTAGGGAGATTTTTCAAATGGGGGGTTAAGCTCAACGAGTTTGACATTGTTTTCAAAATGAGAACCGTTATCAAAGGATAGGCCCTCGTAGATTTCATGGTAGAATTTGCCAACGTCCCAGTAATAGATGAGTTTATAGAACCCGTGAAACTTACATGGAACCTATTCATGGATGGTTCATATGGGAATACCAGTTCAGGAGCAGAAGTGTTTTTGAATAGCCCCGAAGGACACAAGCTCAACTGTGCGATGAAGTTTGGGTTCAAGGCTACTAACAAAGAAATGCAAGTGACAAAATTGCTCATTAATAGTAATTCCCAGCTGGTAGTCAGTCACGTAAATGGAAACTTCGCGGCTATAGACAGTAGCATGGCGGCATACCTAAAAATTGTGATGGATTTACTCCCGTCTTTTAAAAAATTCGAGTTGACTCAAATTCTATGTGAAGAAAACGTCCACACTGATGCTTTGTCCAAGTTGGCTAATACAAAGACTTGGAACTACTGATGATCGTCTCGATTGAACATCTCTTGGAACCTTTCACTTCCAAAGGAAAGGAGAAAATGTGGGGAGGAAGGAACGCCTACGTGGATACAACAAATAATGGCCTTTCTTAAAGATCAAACGCTCCCCATCAACGAAGATAAAGCTTATAAACTTAGGAGGAGAGTTGGCCACTTTGTATTCTAAGATGAGGTGCTCTACAAAAGAGGTTTTTCCCTACCCTTCCTCCGATATGTCGAAGAGGAGGAAGCCACCTACATCCTCCGTGAGATCCATGAGAGAGTGTGACACTCATTTCGAAGGACTTTCGTTGGCACAAAAAGTGGGTGGCCATCGTTGAAAAAGGACGCAATTCAATTTGTACGAAGGTGAGATAAATGCCAATGATTCTCCCCCATCCAGAGACAGCCCTCCTAGGAGCTAACAGTGATATCCATCCTCTGGCCATTTGCTAAATAGGGTATTGAACTTATAGGCCATTTACCTAAAGAAAGGGGTAGTACGATCTTTGCCATTTTGCCATCGAGTACTTCACAAAATGGGTCACGAACTTTCAAGCCGAACTGGCATTGTGGGAAAGTTTCCTCTTCTTCTAAGGCTCATCCATTTTCCCTTTGCCCTTATCAACCCTCTGGGCCCTTTTTTTCCTTACTCTTCTTAGCATGCTCCTTGCTGAGGCACTTCAATTTTCTCCTGACATGCTTCGCACCACTAGAGGAGGGCTTTAAAGCCTTGGTGTTCACTGTAGAAGTGGCTCGTAGTATTGACACCATGTCGAGAGTAGGGTATTTCTTCTTCCCAAAGTCATCTGTAAAAAGTGAAGGTTATGTTAAAAACTTAAGCAATGTCTCAAATAGAGGGCATCAAAATTTACCTTTTGAAGCCATTAATCCGAAGTCCAAGAAAAAGTTGCTTCAGTCGATGAGGCGGTCGAAGTGGCGTGACATTTGTAGGTGTCAGTAGATATCTTAAATAACTTCCTACTCAGCTTGGGAAAGTTCGAAGCGAGTTCCTAAAACTACAAAACAAAGGACATTAAACG
The DNA here is from genome assembly GCA_903798255.1 of Fraxinus quadrangulata. Lineage (NCBI taxonomy): Eukaryota > Viridiplantae > Streptophyta > Magnoliopsida > Lamiales > Oleaceae > Fraxinus > Fraxinus quadrangulata. The sequence goes on along the minus strand of CAIGRB010089933.1, from coordinate 1,351 downwards.
TGCTACAAATTAAAATACAAGTTATAAGAAATGACACTCAAGAGATTCAAAATACTAGTTCGACACAATACAAGCTGGGGCTTTGCCCCCCTTAACCATCTGCCACTTGCCATTCACCAAGAACCATTACTCTTTTCATCCCTTTATGGAAGAATGCAGACCCACCACAAAGGGAGCATGAGCCCTACAAGGTGTCATGTAGTACCACCCTCTGGATTCTCCCTTTCCAAGTACTTGAGGTTGTAAGAGTGTTTGAAAGATGTGGAAGGGTAAATCCTCGCCAAACGAGATCTCCTTTTAGATGAAGTATGCCCCCAACCAACTGGCTCCACCCATTTGGCAACAACTGGGTAGGAGCCAACATGTAAGACCTCAGCATCGCCCTAAAAAATTGGTGCAATGGTAGATGCAGACATGCCCTAAGGAGGAACTCAATAATGGCCACACATTCCGGCCTCGGATAACAGATACGTTTGTAGGCTTCGGGTACTAGGAGTTCTATGGAATCTGGGTTTCTAAATTTTTCCCTAATTTTAGCTAACTTTGTGGAGGTCATCACAGAAGAGATTCTTATAGCCCCTACCCTGCCTCATAATCAACGAGACCCTCACTCATCGCCTAATAACTTCCATTCGTCCTGTCGAATGTTGCCTACTCCCCAACCCTATCAATGGTAACCCTATCGCCACTAGCACTCGAGCCAGACGACGTCAAAATCAAAAAAGAAGAAAACATGAATGGAAAGAATGGGAAGATAAAGTTTTCAACAAAATTACCTAAAGTGAAATGAGCGCTAGGAATGTTCCGTCGTCGGAGAAAGGAGCGACCGGAGAAGTCAATGAATGTTAGAGAAATTTGGAGATTTTGCAAAAGTAAAAACTAGCATGTAGGTGAAATTTTAGCTTTTATAGGAGAAAAGGACAAAGCTCAACCGTTGGATCTGGATTTACTTCATCGAAAGCGTCCATTTTAAACACATCTAAGGCGTTGAATTCAAAAAGTTTTCTTATTAACGCCTTAGATTGACGCATGTCTCTCACATATGAGGTTTAGCGCATCAGCATCAAAATGTAGCAGCATGATCATCATTACACATTCAATGGGTAGTGGCTGGGTGTGTACTGGAAGTTGCAATACCATAGTTCTTTTTTCTTGATAATAGGCAAAAAATCAAATAATTGACACGATTATCAGTAACATACTTTATTGACAATCAAAAGAGAGCATCAGCAGTTCAGTACTTCCCTGCTTCGGCTCAAAATGAAAATTTTAACTACAACAAAAAATGAGTCTCAGCAGTTCAGCACTTCCCTACTTTAGCTTAAAATGAAAATTTCAGCTACAACAAAAA
>CAIGRB010089924.1:28311-43951 GCA_903798255.1 Fraxinus quadrangulata | reverse complement strand
ATATGTTCAAATATATAATATTCTTTTTTTAATTTTAATTTATAATATTTGTCTTTCTTTATAAGTTTAAGAAAACAAAAATACAATTTCAAAAATCTTATTTCTTCGGCTTAATAGGTGTAAAGAATTATTGATTAAGAAAAGTTAAATTTTTAATCCAAATGAAAAGCAATTTATCGAATCTAAAACTTTAAGGACTAAATTGAAATCTATCATATCTTACAATGACTTGTTAGAATTTTTTTTATTTTGAGGGTATTTTAGGAACTTTAAAACTTTTAAAATGGTCAAAGGACATTCTTGAATTATGACTTAAATTTTAGACTATTTTTATGTATTTCCTAGATTATGGTGTGGTCGAGATGGAGATGGTGGTTGGGATTTTTTTGGTAGGGATGGTGGTTTGGTGGTGCCAGGGTTGGGTTGCGTTTATTAAAATTATTTTTGGTTTTTAATTATTTGTTTGAGACTCATTTGTAATTTTTGAAAAATTTGAATCTATAATTACAATTAAGTCCCTGTTTGGTACACATTAAAATTTTCATTCTTCTACTTATTTTCAACCACACATCTTTCAATAAAATAATATTTTCTAGTACATCAATAACTTTTACTTATTTTTCAACCACACATTTTCCATCAATCTACTATTCCAAAATATATTTTTTCAAAATAATGCGGTTCAAACACACCCTAATTCTTTATTGTTTTATTTTTATTTTATTTAAATAATAGGGCAAATTTGTCATTTCACATATTTTTATAGAGAAAATGGATGAAAATTGAGGAAAAAGATGTTTTTCACAATAAAACGTGGAAATAAGAGTGAAAATGCAAAAAATTAAAATTTTGTGACGTTTTAAACACTAAAAACCAAACGTATGACGTTTTGTGCTAATAAGCCCTAAAAAATTATCCTCACGCGTATTCTTTAAAAAATCAATATTTCGAAACGTGCCCTGACATGGGATTGATGGCAGCTGCATTTAATCAAGGATTGCCAACTGCATTTACTGCAAAACGTGGCCTGATTTATGAGTCCTTCTGTAGTACGATTCTACACGCATTTCCCTAAATACAATTGGATTGGTGCGATTAGAACCAAACTTTACTTTTCAACTTCACAAAAATGGAGGAAATAGGCGCAAAAGTGGGGCAAAATTTAGCTGAATTGCGACAAAATTTCAGGAGCGGAAGAACGAGAGGAATGGTATGGAGAAAAACACAGCTTAGAGCAATCCTTAAACTCGTTGCAGAAAATGAAGATGAAATTTTTGAAGCACTCAATCGAGATCTTGGGAAACACCCCGCTGAAGCTTATAGAGATGAGGTTAGTACTCACTTCTCTTTCTTCTTTCAAGTTGAATTGTGTGAACATGAAGAATTTGGGAATTTTTGTTGCAGTAGATTTCAATTTTTTGGGGAATTTCTCCAATTTAGAAAAGGAACTACGAAACTTAGCATACGAATTACTTACATGGCGTGCTGTTATTCAAACACGTGTAGTTAATCTAATTATTGTGCTTCACCAATCACCATGGATGGGTTTTTGTACTCCTTTATTTTATTTCAGTATATGTTTGGGTTGATTTACTAAAAATTTTGATTTTGTATATATTTGAAATTTACTAATATTTAATTATTTTTTCAGATTAGTTTTTGAAGATGCTTAACTTATCAATTAAAAAACAATTACATAAATAATTGTTGGTAATGCCAGTTGCTTGTACACTTTTATCAAAATCAATTAAATATCTGATTTTTATCTAAACCAAACAGGGGCTAAATCGGCATGTTCACTGTTGGCACCCCTCCACCCGCACGCCTTCATCAGTGTCCCTTATCCCCTGAATTCTTATGAAATGAACTAAGGTTGCATTTGATTGTCAATATTTTCCATTTCCATCTAATTTCCTAATTTGTACACTGTTTATTGACAATTTTTTTCAAAGGAAAATATTTTCCTACTTTTCGTTAATATCATATTTTTCTTTAAAAAAAGGAAAATATTTCTCAAGAGGTGGATTTTATTTTCAATATAATTCATTATCGCTTTCTGTCTCCCATCTATCCCGTCTCTTTAATCTACCCATCAATAAAAATAGAAAAGTATAATATTTCTTAGGTTGAAAACTAAATTTATCAAACACATTTAATTAATAATTTTCATATTAAAAATTGCCTAAAATTTATTTTTTTTCCATGTAAATTTCAAGCTTGAAATCAAACACTCCTAAATGACAATGATCCTTTAATCAAAAAGTAAAAATTCAATGGAATTTTTACCCGAAGACACCTGTACAAAGAGTTGCTTCCCAAGTGTGCATACAACGTTTAGGTTAAGAGAAATATGCCGCAAATTTTCCTAATTGTTAGGTGTGGGAAGCATCAATTTATTTTAATCCTAAACCAATGGACCTAGTTGCGACTTGGTCCCAACTTCTTTTTTCGCATCATTGTCCCAATCTTTTGATTTTGTGGGATCATAGGTCATTGCATTAAAAATCCCTTCCCTTTACCTAGTTTTACACTTGTGTCTCCAATCTTTTTCATTGCTTTTTTATCTTCAATCTTCCATTAATTAAAAGACATTGTCCCGATTTTCGTTCAAAAATTTAACTAACATGATTTGAACTAAGGGACTGATATATAATCGTTTGAATTTATTATTATTTTTTGCTTATTTAAAATACGATGTGCAAGTAAATATTTTTACGCCTATTAACAAAATTTTTAGATGAAAACCGTCATGAGATTAGATGTGCTAATTAATGGAATGTTGAAAATAAAATGCGATAACAAAAAGTAGAGGACATAAGAATAATAACATGTAAAGATTAAGGATTTTTAATGTAAAAGTGGGTGCAATGATAAGAAAGTAGAGTGTCAATGACTCAATATAGCCACCCTTATAGAAACGTACTTGTAGGAAAAAATAAATATATAGTCCCCATTTTACCATTTTACCCTTATCTTAATGCTAGACTAGATTTGAAACTAATTTTTTCTTAATTTTCTTTTTTCTTAATTTTAATTTACATAAACTTTGTTTTTTAGCCTTAAAAAAAATCTATTTCATATCTTTTTGCACAAATGGTTACAACTTATTAATAATACTTGTCAAATTAATAACTATCAAAAAAATACTTGTCAAATTAAATTTTTGAGCAAAGAAAACATAACAAAATTAATTCAAACAGTTGACTAGATAAAGCAAAAGTGAGGGAAAAAAATAATCAAATTTGAACTTTATTCAGTGCCAACTTCTTTTTCTTCTTCCTCTTTTTTTTTTTTTTTATGATTTGTGGAATATGGTTTTATAAGCTTAACATAGCATAAGTATTAGGAATATAAATAAATAAAACTTATAGAACAAAACAAGGAAAAAAAAACGAATTACTTTGTAGATTGTAAATGGTTCAAATTGATAACTTATAACTCTAGTTTTTTTAAGGAATGTAGATTGTAAATGGTTCAAATTGATAACTTATAACTCTAGTTTTTTTAAGGAATTGAGAGAGAGAAGAAAAAGAAAAATAGTTTAATGCTTCTTTGAGCTCTTTTTTCCGGCCTAAAATGCATTTTGGAATATTATTTTGATAGATAATATGTGATTAAAAAATAAGGAAAAATTTTGGATTTGTAGGTAATATAATTTTATTGAAGAATGTGTGGTTGAAAATAAGAAAAAGAAAAATATATTTTAAAAATAATGGGGACCAAACAAGGGCTTAATACCTCTTAATAATAATGTTGAATGCGTGATACAAATACTAACGGGGTAAATTGGGAAATATAAATTCACTTTTTGGCATGAAACTTGACAAACCTCAGGGAAGGCTCTTGCAATTTTTAAAAGGGCAAGAGGTGTCTCTTACTACATTTCTTTACTACATTTCTTAGGATATGTCTTTGTAATTACCTCAAAATTAAATCTTACAAACAAACCTCATTTGTTTATATTTAACGTTTTAAATTAATAAAAAGTAAATTATTTTCTCAAAACAAAATTTTATATTTAAAAATTGACTTTGATAATTTAATTTTAAGTCAATATATAATATCAATGATACATGATAATTTTTAGGGTAATTAGCATATAACATTCCTATCTTTCACTATTATCGTGGAAAACGTCCTTACTTTTTACTTTTTGACATTTTCGCCCTTATTTCCACATTTCATTGGGCAAAAAGTTATTTTCATCCACTTTCTCAATTAAAAGTTATACAATGACGAATATACGCTTCTGTTTAAATACTACGAAAAGAAAAATAACTAATTGCAATCATAATCCCAATTTTTTTAAAAAAAATGCAAATGAGTTTCAAATAAATTATTGAAAGGATAATTAACATAATGTATATTTTACTATTATTGTGAAAAGCGTCCGTACATTTCATATTTTTGGGCATTTTCACCATTAATTAAACATTTGATTGCACAAATCATCATTTTTATCCATTTTCATCTAATTTCTCAATAAAGAAATGAGAAATGAAGAATATGCCCTCCTATTTAAATTAAAAAATAAAGAACTAATTGCAACAATAGTCCAATTTTTTAAAAAAAGTGAAAACGAGTCTCAAATAAATTATTAAAAAATTAGAAAATATATATTTGAGACTCGTTTTCACTTTTTTTTTAGAAATTAAAAAAAATATTTTTCTTTAATTTAAACAAGAGGGCATATCCACCATTTCAAAGCTTTTTATTGAAAATTTGGATAAATTTGACAGAAATGATGGTTTGCACAGTCAAATATGTAATTTAGGGTGAAAACGAAAAAAAATGAAAGGTAGGGACATTATATGCTAATTACTGTTTTAATAAATTATTTGGAACTCATTTCCACTTTTTAAAAATTTTGGGACTATGATTGCTATTACTTTTTTATTTATTTAAATAGAAAGATATATTCTTCATTTTACAGTTTTTAATGGAGAAAATGGATGAAAATGGCCTTTTGCACAATGAAATGTGAAAATAATGATGAAAATGCCAAACAATGAAAGGTAATGACGATTTTCACAATAATAGTGAAAGGTAGGGACGTTACGTGCTAATTACCTATAATTTTAATATTATTTCAACATTGTAACTTTTCAAAGATTTTTTCAACAAGGTCTAATCTTAAGAAATAATATAAGTAATTAGCTCAAAATTGAATCTTACAAACAACTCATTAGTTTATATTTGACTTTCTAAACTAATAAATGAAAAGGTATTTTAAATTTAATACTTGAATTTGGTATATTTGAATTATAAATCAATACTTTTTTAGTCTCACAGGATATACTTGTTTCAAAGATTAAGGAGATGTAATTAATCTAGTTGGAAATATAGTTTTTCTTACATTTCTCCTAATACACTCTTATATTAAATGATGGTTTAAATATGAGCAGTGCATATTTGCAATGTTTTAAAAATCGATTCAAGCATCGACCGGAAAAGAAAGAGGGTCGAGGGTTAAAGGGTCGAACCGGATGACAAAATAAATAAATACACAAATCAACTATAAAATATCATAACTATAATAGCTTTTTTAATTTTAGTTTAATATTCAAAGTAAATATAATCCATGTTTGTTAATTAGATTTATTATGGTAATTTATTTTATAATCTCAAAAACTAACAATTAATATGTCCAAAATAATTTGCTTTGTTTAAATTAAAATTGTTTGTGATTATAATCTTGTTGGGGGTCATGATTTTTTAATGAAAATGATGAAGTAAACTATTAAACACTTAGAATTGGCAATTGGCTAGTATCCCACATTGGAAGATTACTACAACATTGGGAGGAGAGTCTCCTTTAAAAAGGAGCTAATATTCTACATTGGAAGATTACTAAAACATTGAAAGAAGAATCTTCTTTAGAAAAGAGCCAAAGGAATGTCACTTGTATAAAAAAGTTATTTTGGTTTTCTATTGCAATAGGTGGTCCATTAAGATGGTTAAAAATTTTTGTTAAAAAAAAAAATTTATAATAACCGAAAAAACTGCGGCCGGTTTTCCGGTTCATTGTTAAACAGGCCGGGTTGATGGTTTATTATCCGGTTTTTCGTTTTCCGATTAATTTAGGAGTATCGGACTGGTTTGTTAAACATTGCATATTTGTTGATAACAAAACACATTAAACAAGGGTATATTAGAAATTTAAAAAATCATCTATACTCAGCAAAGAAAGCGACATAATTTGGGATAGACGAAAAAGGAAAGTGACTTATAATTTGGAACAAACGAAAGAGGAAAGCAAGCCTATTTTTCACGAGACAAATGGAGTATATAATTTACTGTTAACTATCATCCTTATAACTTTTTTTTTTCTACAAGGTCTTAATCTTGAGAAATGTTCTGAAAAATATGTGAACAAAAAAACATTAGGATAACCTATAGAAGTGAAAAAAATTAGAATAGTACTATTTAACATAATTACAAATAATTTACAAATAAGCTAATAAAACAAATAAGGTTAATATTTGTTTAGAGATGGAACAAACTAGAAGACAATTTAGAATCAATCTAACAAATATTTTTCTTTGCGAGAAGGATGGAATAAGAGCTGAACTAGTATATAATTTGTGTTCAAAAACAAAAACAAGCAATAATATTTTCTAGAGCAATTTCAGAAACCTCCTTGAGGTACATGATAAATACAGGCACATCTCCTCCAGTTTAAAAAAATTATAGTCTCACCCCCATAAGGTTTATTTTTAGTTATATATTCCCTCTTTCACTATTTCTAATTAAGAGCGTTTCCAATATGCTCTATATTATACAATTTTCTTTAATTTAGAGAGTTAATAGTTTTTGTTAGGAATCCAACAAAGCCTCTAAATGTAAAATTTAAAATAAAGAGTGGATTTGACCCTCTAAACATAGAGACCCAATCGTACTCTCTATATAATTCTTTAGGGCTTTCATTTATTATTTCACAACTTTCAATACTCTCCTTTTAAAATAAAGAAAAATGAGAAATAAAAAAGAGAGAAGCCAAGTAAAAAAGGGGTGGGATATTCTTTATTTTAGAAACAATGCTCTTTAAAATAAAGAACACGTTTGGGGATACTCTAGCAATTTTATAGTTCTAATTAAGCCCCTATTTGAAACCCATTTTTTTCTCATTCTATTTTTCATTTTTTTCCTCTTTCTTCATTTCAACCACACATTCCATCAATAAAATAATTTTACACATTAACCCAAAAAATCTCCTTATTTTTTAACTACACAATCTTCCATCAATCACTATTAAAAAAAAAAAAAATTCACCCAAAATGGGTGTCAAACAGGGGCTAAATATTAAATTACATGCATCAACAGGAGAATCTAGCTTATCTAAGGAAGCAGAAACCATTATATACTCACACACAAAGCAAGGATTAATATACAACTTAAATTGGTATATGAAATAGAAAAGAGTGGCCTGTTCTTTATTGATGTCACTCCCTCATATTCATCCTGTATTATTCTAATTTTCCTTGAACTTCTTTCCCAATTATAGGCCATTTTTGCCTAACAACTTCAATGATGCTCTTTCGACATTTAATTACTTCAAGTTGCATATCCAGTTGAATGTTACATCTAAGTCATCCAACCATCGAATGTTGCAAATATGTGTCTAGTGCATGAAATAATTACCTAACATCAGACAAATACATTTCTGATTCCCAAAGTTAAATATACCAAAAAACAGTTTTATCTGCAAAAGGTAACAGCTAGATCCAAAGTGCCTTGTCATGACATCATCCAATGTCTTATTCAAGAAGCACGGAAATATTGACAAGTTAAAACGTGTAGTTCATATGTACAGGGGGATGCAGAGCACCATGACTTCTTTTCATTAGTTGGAAAGTTAGTCTGATCCATAATCAACTTTCAGCATTCTATGCAGCTGTAGAGGACAATAATTTGTTGGCTGCATGTGTTTCCTCTTTACTGTTGTAAGGCATCTTTTTCCTTGGTAGGATCCAGGTATTTTGCAATATATGCATATATGTTATAATCCCAGTCAAACATGGACTCCAACAAGCATGAGCCACAGACAATACAGTGCGAATTTGCATGAAATTAAATTATACTCCCGATTGTTTCTCAGCTTTTGTCATGAGCAAATATTCCAGCACTTAAAAAACATTTCTCATCTTATAACATATTAGCATTCTATATGCCCAGATAGGATACAGTTGCAAGCTTTAATTCTCAAATTAAGATATTACAGTGGAGGGATCTGCGGCCACTGTGAAGAAAGACAGACAGTTCAGAATGCAATTGGCTTTGTTCCCAGTNTTGATATCGTTATAAATTAGAGAGCACAAAACTGTAAACAAAAGATAAGAGAAAAGATGCTGCATTTTTATTCATTCTGATGATGCCTTCATATATGCAATACAGTTAACAACTTCAGCAAAATACTAGCCACTAATTGATCCATAACCTGCAGAATCTAATTCAATTATCTGTACAACTCAAGCCTAAAGACTAAACAAAATAACTTCACTTAAACTCACTAACAAGATAAATTTGTATGGAAGAATCTACTACTAAATGATATTAAAGTATTATAATTTCTCCATCAGTAATAACAAATGTTTCGTCTTGTGAATACTTGTAACACATAGGAACTGACAGAGTTTATGGAAGGAAAATTCGGTGTATGCTATCCATCTTTATTGAAACTAACACATAGGTTTATTCAGTTTTGAGGAAAGACAACACCTGTTCTTTTTAGTTTGTACTTTTCAAGCGAACTATATTTCGAAGAGAATTGACTGAAGTAAATGCATGAACATTATTATTTTGTTTCCCAAAAGTTATCGTCCCCTGCATATCAGATTTTCATTTTCAGCATCAACTTAATTTAATTTCTCAATAAAACAGTGTGATTATATATAAATATAGCGAAACTAGTAATATTTAGTTTCCTATGCTCATTCTTAATATTCAATTTTCACCCCTAAAATTGCAGATTGGAGTGGTGAAAAAATCAGCTGAAGACTCACTGCAACATATAGAGAAATGGATGGCTCCCAAAAAGGTATAGCTGTTTTCTGAAACACTACTTTGTTTATTGGACTAAGAAGCATGTGATTGCCCTCCAATTAGGACTGTAGGGTAACAATTTAAATTTAAAATTGAAAACTTTGAATATTGCTTAGGTTCAACACTTCCCCTCAAGTTGCCTAGAAATGTTCATTCATAGCTTTCTTGTGATAGATTGCATGATTGATTTGTTAGCCCTTCATTCAGTATGCTGACCAAATGCCTTTATGAGGATATATGGGTGCTACGAACTCACCATTTTCATTGGTAAATCACAATGCACTTCAATGTGCTTTGATCAATTGTTTTAACTTGGATTATGAGCTGTACTAATTGGCAATTTGTTTCCATTGTACAGCTTCCTAGCAATTTCCCAATTATTTACATACATCACAATTAAAGTCCAGAATGTCTAATTTTTCGAACACACTAGAGAGTGTTCCTTTTTTTGATCGGGTAAATGTAAATATTAGATCAAAATTTGAGTACAACTACTTCGGGCATACCCGAGCTTACAAAACAAATATTTCAAAGATCTAAAGACCTAAAACAAGAGTTTTAAAATGAATCAAAACATGGGGCTTCATAGCGATAGAAGAAGGGAATTCCCCTTCTTTTTATCCTTCTTGGTTGGTATGGTTTGTTGCTCATCGAGCTTCCCTTTAAGTTTTTCATCACATGCTGCCTTCAAACTGGGGCCTGTACCACCCCCACTTCATTCTGCTGGCCGGAAATTTCTGCAGTCTGTCCCTTCATTTTGGTCTTACGTTTCAGATTTTTGAAGACCTCAATTAGTGGAACTTCTTGCTCGTCTCGGTGCTATGCACTTTCTGTTCCCTCTTTATCCAAGCAAATGATGCTTGAATTAGTTGGCTGTTCCACATGGGTGCCCGTATTCTGGCCTTAGTAACCAATTTTTTAGGACCGCTAACCATGCTGGGAATTTCCTTAACGCCTACAACTTGTTTTTTAAGCTTGCATCCAAGAGTAGCATGGCCAAACATCTTGCTAGTCGAGCAAAACTTAGGCTCATGCTCATAACAAACTAGTTGGGGAAAAAAAGGAAGAGACTCAAAGAATGTAACATCCATATATGTGTAATATTTACGAGTGCAGGGGAATAACACTTGTAACCTTTCTGGGATGGAGAGTACCCTAAGAATACACATTTTCTAGCCTTAGGGTCGAGCTTAGTACGTTCATGATCATGGATGTGCATGAAGGCAGTACGTCTAAACACCTTTAGGGGTATAGAGAGGATAGATCGTATATGTGGGTAAAAGTTTGACAGAACTTGTAATGGGGTTGTGAAGTTGTGTATTCGAGTAAGCATTCTGTTTATGAGGTAGCATGCAGTGAGGACTGCATCTCCCCAGAAGGTTTTTGGAACAATACTAGTGAACATAAGGGCTCTAGCAGTCTCGAGAAGGTGGTGATTTTTTCGTTCTGCAATTCCGTTTTGTTGGGGAGTAAAAACACAAGAACTCTAATGTAGAATACCTTTCTCAGTGAGAAAATTTCCCAAAACTTGGTTAAAGTATTCCCACCCATTATCGGTTCGAAAGACTTTTATCTTTACATCAAATTGAGTTTGAATCATAGTGAAAGTTTTTAAAAGTTTGGGCAGTTTCAGACTTATCTTTTAAGAGGTAGACCCAACAAACTCTTGTGTGATCATCTGTAAAGGTGATGAACCAACGTTTACCCGTAGTACTCGTAACCCTAGAAGGCCCCCACAAGTCACTATGTATTAAAGTGAAAGGTGACGAAGATTTATAATCAAGAGATTGAAAAGGCGAACAAGCATGTTTAGCAAGTTGACAAATATCACAATGAAGCGAATCTTTAGTACGAAACAATGATGGAAATAAAAGTTCTAAGATATGAAAAACTAGGGTGACCTAATCGACGATGCCATAATACAATTTCTTGTTCTCTAGGGGTAGACTTCCAGTTTGCAGTGTGAGCTTGTTTATTCGAGTAGGTGTCCTCCATAAAATAGTATAGTCCCTCACATTCTTTAGCATTGCCAATCCTCTTCCCCGAAGTTAGGTCCTGAATGATACACAACGACTTAGTAAAATTGACACTACACTACAAATCTTTTGTTAAACTTGCTAATAGAAAGAAGGTTGCAAGATAAATTTGGAACATGTAACACAGATTTTAATTCAACATATGGAGTAAGTTGAATTGTTCCAAGTGAATATGACCCATCGGCTATTTTCACTTAAAAATTTCCTGAGCATGGAGAATAAGAATTAAACAATTTCTCACACCCAGTCATGGGGTCTGTGGCCCTCGAGTCAACGACCCAATGTTTTATATTACCTTTCCCAGTTAGTGTCGACATACAATTACCTCTCTCAGCCACCAAGCTCGAAGACGGAGTGAGGAGTTTGTATAGCTGGTTCAATTGGTCTTTGGTGTGGGGGAGAGAGACAATTTCGGACTGAGCTGTGACCGGCGGTGGTTTGGCTGAGCTCTGGAGGTCGGTACGCACCTGGGTTTCCTCTTGTTGAGCTCGATTCTGCCTCCAATTGGAATGGGTTCCCTGCTTTTTGTTCGGTGGCCTGCTTTGTAAGGCCCAACAGTGATCAATCGAGTGATTTGATCTCTTGCAGTGCTCGCACCAGGAGTTATTGATCTTTTTTGTCCCCCGCGATGCCTCTTGTCTACGAACAGCCAGGGCAGAGTTCTCCACTAGTAGTTGCTTGGAGTCTCTAAGCATAACCCGTCGTCTGCTAGCCTCCCTGCAAACTTCAGCAAAGACTTCATCAATCACCAGGGTTTGCATCTTAAAAGGTCAACCTTGTTAAGAGGAGTAGTCCAAGATCTTTATTAATTGGTCCGTGTCAACATCTTTATTCGATGTGGATATATATCCCTTAACACGTCCTCGCAAGATGGTGGCTCGTTTGAGCGGACCAATCTTGAAATCCACGTGCTCACTTTTGAAGTCTTAACGGGATCGAATCGCTCGTTGGAGTATAATGGGTTCTGATGTCGTGAAACTGGGGAGAGAGGAGTAGAAGTAGAGACAATAATAGAGGAAAACAATTATATTATCCTTCAACCGTGTACAACCCTATTTATAGGGATAGAAAACATATCAAAAAATAAAATATATACTAGATCTCTAACTAAGGAAATAATATATCTATTGTCTATAATAAACTGGTACACATCAACCACCAAATATTCTGGAATCTTCAACAGAAATCTTTGGAGAAATGCCTTAACTAGCTATGGTGATCAAAGTTCTATCTATCTTAGCTGTAGGTTTGGAATAAAAGAATCAGTCACGTGGCCTGGAGCACCTAATGTCGATGACCAAAGGGCTTCAAAAGTTTTCTTTCAAGGCATTTAGAGCAAGAGGGTTTACTATTTTTAGCTGAACATTCTGTTCCCTCTGGCTTCTAAGTCGTGGCAAAATAACTTCAAGCTTTTTCTATATCTTTTCTGTTTAATTCTCTCTCTGGAATTATTGTATGGGAGATTCTCACCTCAGCCTCCTTTATATCTTTCGACAACATTTGGAGGCTTTTCATGGAGTTTGACCAGACTACTCTCTGGTATGTGTAGACTTCCAGCAGTAACTAAATCACTGAGAGTTCGTGTCTTGGCCTTCTCTCCTCATTCCTCCCCAGGTTTATGGCTGAGGCTGCAACAGTTGTACTAGTGGTATGAGTAGCAGACAGCAGCAATGTTTTTTTAACTGGACAGTCACCAAGGTTGAGCCATTAATAGGTTTCTGGTCTATCATAACAGCTCTTCATCTTTCTTGGCCCTTCACAACTGCAAAGGCTTCAAACAAATCAAATCTCTCTCCTTTTCAAGGAACTCTTTTGAGGGTACTTTAGTCTTTTTGTTCTTTAGGGCTGTATGCTCTATAGATATTTTTCTCTTTGTAGTCTTTTCAAAATAGTATAATTTCATCTTGTTTAACATGGCACCCAGAGCAAGTTCCATTCTTGAGTTAAACTTGCAATCACTTCTGTTCTCCAGCAAGCTGCCTTGTTCTGCTCATCCAGCTAGTTTCTATAGACGTCTTCTTTCATAATTTGTTCTGTGGAACGTTTGTTTCAAATCTACTTCTTACAGGCATTTCGTCAAACATATGTAAGGCACAGTGCATCTTCTGTTCTGGTTTGGCTTCAGCGGCAGTGCTGATTCTTAGTGTGATTTGTTTTCTCCCACACCCCCTTTCGTAAAATTTCGAAACATGCCGAAGTCCTGTCATGTTTCCCTTTTGAACAACAAAAGGGAGAAAAGAAAGATGCTACTCTTGACAAGTGACAACTGGGGTAGTGAAACAAATCACAAGGATTCTATTCTTGAACAGGATATAGCGAGAGAGAATTCATCAAATAATATACTTGGGTGATGTCTGTGTGATTGAAGAATTCATAAAGACAGACTGGGTGTGATCAAAGCGGAGGAACCAAGGAGGATTCTTGTTTCTATCTTCTACCAACGGGGGTATAGGCTTGTAACAGGCAGCCATCAGGAGCGACAGAAGTGCGCTGAATGGGTTATGAAGTGAATGAGGAATTTTGAATAAGAATTGATTTGCTGGAGTACTGCTGATGAAGGTGTAACTCTTTGTTTCAATGGGGTTGCTGTGGTAGGTGGGTTTAGATGTTAGCTGTGCCTTGGATGTCTCCATTCTGATGGGCCTTCTTGGCTGGTGGCATCTCCAGTTTTGGTTGGGTGGTAGTTTTCTGTTTTGATTGTATTCCTGCTTTGCCTGTGGATTGGTCTCTGCCTTCTGCTACTGTCTGGCTGGTGATGTTGGCGGCATCTTTGTCGCACACCAATTTAAGTTCTGTATTTACCAATTTGAGATTCAGCCTTCATATAAAATTATAGAATTCAAGCACTGAAAAACTACGTTGAATGGTATATTGTAGTCTTCACATAAATCTGAGCAGCGTCTCTCCCTGGCATAGAAAGAATCATCTCGGAGTGCACGAGTTTCATAACAAAGATAATATCTGAGAATTATCCCACCCCAAGCACTAAATTTTAGGCCCTCCTTTCTCATCTCCAGTCACATTAGATGAGGTTCAGTTACCAACTTTGACCAACTCTAAATGCTTCCATTTAGCTTGGCTTGGGACTGGGTTTTGAGTGTTTATGGTTGTTTGGGTAAATTGGTAGAGGCATCTATTCTTGTCATCTTGAATTTCAATCCTCGAGACTGATCCATCATAAAGGCCAAAAAGAGAAACCGAGGATAGTTCGGCAATTGAAGCTTGAAAATTTCTATTCATGCTGACAATTAAGGCTGGATGACTGAAAATTACCGAGCACAACATTCTGATAACGCGAACTGAGAGTGATTTCTTGATAATGCTTGTATATTCAATTAGAGGGATTTATAGCCTATGTATATGGGATACAAGGAGAAGAAAACGAAAACATTCTACTCTAGGCCTATAATAGATCTACCACTGGTTGCATGAAATAGATGCAGAATCAACTGTATAGGAAAAGGAAACAATCCTAAATCAAACCCAACTCCTACAGGCTGTATAATCTGGCTATTACTAAACGGATTCTCCTCAATTTTAATTTTAATTTTTTAATTATCTTTCCTTGATGGATCCCAACTTTGACCTAAATTGATGATTCCAGACTTTCATTGTGGAAGTCTGGATATTCTTTGACAATTATATCTCATAGTATCGTAACATCAGTTTGCTAATTAATTTGCTACCTTATTTACTTCTTTAGATGTATGACGATTTCATATTTTCTCCCCTGGGCTATAAATTTTTGTTGATAAAGGCTTTATATTTAGTAACCGGGAGTACAGGTAAAAACAGTTTTATCAGGAGGCTGACTATAAATGGATATTGCAAAAGGGTAAAAGGATAGCTAGGGAGTGCAGTGTCATAAGCTGGATTTTTCAACTAAATTGGTGTATTAAAACCTTGATTTTTTAGATGTTCTATACTTAGTAAAATTATCCTCCTTTGATTTAGACACTGACAGCTGATTATGACTACTGGTATAATTATAATTGGCATAAGTGAAACAGTAATTGCTAACATTTTGGAAAGAGTAAATCAACAAAATTGTTTGGCTCAAGGAAGCCTACCTGCACAAGCACAGACAAATGAATTTTATATAGACAGGTGATTACAAGAATTTTGTTCTCTTACAGCCAATTGGTCAAGTCATGGCACATCAAGGCTCATCCGTGGTGCTGGCCAAAATTTTTGAATCACATCAGAAAATTTCATGCAAGATGTAAAATTTCATTAGTTTGCTATAATAAATTCCAACAAGTTACTAGAAAGAGCATGCAACCACACCTATTACATTTTTATTTTTTGAGATTTGGGCTAGTTATATCCAAATCAATTACAGAAGATAGAAGTTGTTAATGCGAGGTGCCACTGTTGCACTGATGTTAGATATTGGGCAGGGCAAATTACCATTACTTCTTTTCCCAGCAAAAGCCGAAGTATTACCAGAGCCACTTGGTGTTGTTCTCATATTTGCGTCTTGGAATTTCCCCATCTGTAAGATTCTCATATTTGCATCTTGAAATTTTTTCACTTCACCGTTTTTTTTTTTTTTTTTTTTT
>CAIGRB010089877.1:35423-46682 GCA_903798255.1 Fraxinus quadrangulata | reverse complement strand
GTATTATTGTCTTTTAAACAATATTATATTTTTGTAATTTTATAGCAGGTAATTTTTTTTTTTACACAAATTTAGGCATCTTGATGAATGACAAATTTTTTTGGTGAAAGTGAAAAATAGCAAGTTTGACTTGCTCAAACTAAAAACTACCCCTTCCCGTCTCCACTGAATCTCGATCCGCCTCGTTCTTTCGCGTCCTCCGCCTTCTCTTTCTCCCAGTCCCGGCGGTCGGCTCCCCTCACTTTCCTCTTCTTCCTCAGTCCTCCCGCCACTCAATTCATCCTGTCATCTGCCTCCGCCATTCGAGTTTGGTTCGCACTTCGCAGCTCGCCCAGTCGCCTGCTCCGTTGTGCCTCGACCGCCGTATATTCTTCGGCAGCAGCAGAAGAAGAAGGTGATTAGGAATGTAGGAATTAGGATTTAGGTGAAGGCGTCCTTGCGGCCCTCGCCTGCTCCGTTGTGCCTCGTTTTCCATTTTTATTTATTTTATTTTATTTTGATTTGTGTAAATTGTAATAATATATATTTTTTTTCTTTTTAACACATGAAATTAGCACCTTGCTCTTCAATTGCTCGAAGCCTACAAATTGCTCTTCCATTNATTTTGTTTCTTTTTAAATGCTCTTCAATTGATTTTGCCAGACTTCAACTTCCAGTTCGGCAGTTCCTTCCAGTTCCAGTCTCCAGACTTCCAATTTTGCTGCCTCTGTGACTGTGAGTTTAAGTTCAACACATTGATTTTCAATTGAATTGCGAAGTGTGAATTGCACAATTTCTGGTGGTTAGTCATTAGTGATTTGATATTGCCCTGTGATTTTTGAATTGCACTGTGAAATGTGAATTGGATATTTATATAGTATTGCCCTGTGAAGTGTGAATTGGAGTTAGTATTGCCCTGTGAAGAGATTTGCTTTGACTTCTTAATTTGAGGTTACTGTACAACGATATCAACATATGAAAACTCGCAATGAAGAAGTATAATTTATAAACTATGTTATTTTTAGTATTATCTTAATATCGTTTTATATTTTTATCATCATTAAATCAATAACCAAAAACTCGGCGTTCTGCATTGATAAATTGTGCCCACACTGAGTTACTTTCCTGGCTTCACCCCCGTTTATATGTAAAGATGAAATAAAAAAATTCCTGTAGATTTTTTGAGGATTCTTCCATAAAATTATGAGAATGTGCTTCAAGTTAAAAAAATTATTGTCCTTTAACAGTGGCAGAAAATTGAAGGTTCGAGTATACCAATTCTAGTTGAATTTTGGAATTTTTATTCTATTTCATGAAATGTGAAAAATTGTATTATTTTGAAATGATATAAACAAACCAATTCAAATTCTCACATAAACACCGTGCCCAAAAATTCTGGAAGATTTTGCTAGTGTTAGCTCGATAAACTGAAGAAGTGAGGTGCAAAGTTAAGCTGGCAGTGACTTACACATTATGCAATGCTTGAATCAAGTACTTTGATTCCAAGAGGTCAAATCATTAGCATTGAGTCAAATTCTTTCCTCTCTTCTTTCACCTTGTTTGAGCCTGCATAAGTTGGCTTGTAATAAACTTGTTCTGCAATAAAAGCATTATGATTCCTAACTCATCACTTTGGATTTGTCTAATACATCATATAATCTTCAAATCCAAAGTTTAAGTACTCTCTTTCTCTCTATGTGTGCATGAATATAGGCCACCCATAGACTTTTAAGCGCTCTCCCCTCGTGATTGCATAATGAATGAGTGATTTTTACATGGTTTTCTTTCGTGATGTTATGTTCTATGCTGCTTGTTTACCGTTATCTTCTATTCTTATGACTTTCCATCTATTAATTTTCTTTTCAACAAATAATTTCTTATTTTGACTTTATTTGATACAAGAATTTTGTTGGTACGTTGACTTCTTTAAAATTTCGGTCCCCCCAAAATATTGTTCTAGGTCCACCCCTGTTCATACAGCCACCCTACTGCCGATCCGGCTATAGCAGTTCAAGATTTCCACCACAACTCTCATACAAAAACTCAAGACACATCAAGATAACACCACTGCGCAAAGCAAAAGAGAATGAGACAAAGGAAGATCTCTGCAAAAGCATCTGACGATGATGAAAATAACGGGAAGTTCACCACAAAAAAATCTTCACTTTCACTAAAGAAAATCTATATGCTATGTTTGGTTACACGAATGATCAACTCATTATTAGTTCAAACATATTTCAACCCAGATGAGCATTGGCAAGCTCTTGAAGTAGGGCACCGCATTACTTTCGGGTCAGTACACTTTCAACCAAAAGTTAAATTTTCCTAATGTGGTTTTTTTGTGTGTTTTGAAATGGATTTTTTTTCCCTATATTGAATGTAGGTATGGGCATCTGACCTGGGAATGGAAAAAGGGTATAAGGACTTACTTGCATCCGGTGCTGTTTGCAGCTCTTTATAAAGTTCTGGCCTTTTTCCATCTTGATACCCCTTTGTTCATGGTAATTCTGCTCTCTCTTTAGAGGGTGTGTGTGTTCTTTTGGAATTTATGTTTCCTTTTTTTTAATATTATATGTGCATTTGAATTTGTCTTCCCAATCGGGTAGCTCCGAGTTGAATTTTGCTGATTTTAAACTTAAACTTTGTATATTGTGTATCTGCGCATGAATGGGGTTGCACAAGGAAATTCTCCCATGCATTTGAAACTTTACGTAAATATGATTCTAAAATTTACATTTTCAGGTATAAAACTTCAATATAAACTGTTAGTAAATGTGGGATTGGTTTTGAAATATTTGCTTATTTCTAGTTGGTAAATCAGTCAGAGAGTGTGTTGAAATATCATAGGAGTGGAAACTTGAAGGTTACTTTTAGGATTGGTTCTAAGAGTTCTTGATGAAATATGATTTATATCTATACTTTTATGGTGAATTTTTGTATTGCTTGAACACATGCTCGTGAATTTTCTAAATACCATGTTATTTTTCTATGTACTTCAATATGGGAAAGCAATGTAGCAAGTGCAACAACCTAAGAAACAATTTGATGTGATTTTGTTCGTTTTATTACATTGCTTTTTTTGAACAATGAATATTATCTTTTAATTACTGCCATCTTTCACAGACAAGGGCCCCACGATTGCTGCAGTCCGTATTTTCTGCAATCGGTGATCTCTACTTGTACAAATTCTCTCAGGTCTTGTTTGGCAACCGTGTTGCAAAATGGGCAGTATCCTTGCGTTGCTATATGCCATTTTCTTTCCTGCCCTTTCTTCTCTTCTCCTGTTAATACCGCCTTCTGTTTTTTAATTGGTGAATTTTGTATGGTTTGTACCTACTTTTCTTTGATTGAGTAAATTGATATGCTTGCTATATTATTTGTAATTGATGATGATTATGAAGCACTTAACTCAATACAGCTCTTTGCACAGTTGGTAAACTGGTTTATGCTTTTTTGCATCACACGTACTTTAGCTAATAGTATGGAGACTATCCTCACACTTGTGAGCTTGTACTATTGGCCTTCCTTGCGAAGGCCTTCCGGAAGTGTTTCATCTGATTCAAGAAAGTGGGCATTGGCTGCAGCAGCACTAGCATGTGCTATTCGGCCAACAAGCGCTATAACATGGGTTTATGTTGCCCTGCTAGAACTATATTTGACATGTGATAAGCTCAAATTTGTTCTTCTTGAAGCGGTTCCTATTGGGTAAGTGCAAACGAAAACTTCCTCTGCCAACACGCTGTCCTCTATTCTGGTGAAGCTGCTAGAAGTTAATTTTTATGCTTGAACTTGAACCAACAATGTTTAATTATTTTTTAGTAGCGTGTCCCTTAAGTGGCATTTTCCTTCACCATAAGAGAATAGATCAGAATATAGACTACAATATTTGATGGATAACATGGCAATGCAAAATTAGGAATTTATATTTTTTGAGAGGGTATTTAAAAGTGTATCATACATCAGCACTAGTATAATGCAGAGAAATCTCCAACGTGTATTATCCATCAGCACTAGTATAATGCTGAGGAATCTCAAACTTTAAAACTTGTATGAAAAAAGAATAGTTATAACTTATCTCATGCATATTTGCTTGATGTCCAAATGTATATCTAGATCCATTAAAGATGTTGTGTTGAAATCTGTATGGGATTTCTCAATATGATAAATTAATCCTAATCCATTCCTATTTCTCTTTGCCATTAAAACTTCATTAGACTCTTAGTTTTAATTTGAAAATGTAAAAACAAGTGATGATTACTTTATCTGAACATACATATCAGGGGTCTGGTACTTGGTCTCACTTCTCTGTTGGATCGCTTGATGTACGGCTCATGGGTCCTTGTTCCTCTAAACTTTCTGAAGTTTAATTTCCTTTCTTCTGGTGGAGACTATTATGGAACTCATGCTTGGCACTGGTACATCACCCAGGGATTCACGGCCATGCTCTTCACATTCATACCATTTTCAATTTCTGGCATTATCATGTCTAAGCAATGGAAGCTTTCTGGGTTGATTGCCTGGGTTTTAGGAATTTATAGTCTAATAGGCCATAAAGAATTCAGGTAAGTATCATACTTTACATTTGGGCTTCTGTGATTCAGAGCCAGTCTTCACCCTTCTGTCATTAATACTTGTAATTTTCTTATCAGACTTTGCATAACAGGTTTGTCCTTCCTGTGCTTCCAATTGCTTTGATGTTTGCTGGGTATACATTAGCCAAAATGAGGGGGTCTGATCCATCAGAAAGCAAAATGAAAGAAAAATTGGGCAGTAATATAAATTGCTTCTCAAGAGTACACTTGTCTGCGTTTTTCCTGCTTGTTACCAATCTCCCAATGGCCTTATACATGAGCACAGTCCATCAGGTACTCTGCTGATGCTGACTACTTACTGTTTAGGGGTCTAATGTTCGGGTTGATTTTTGTTTTTTAATTCTCTGGTTTCCCCCAAATAAGTAGGTAACTGTATTATTAAGCTCGTGAAATGGACATCAGATGCAGTTTAGCAAAGGGATTGATATAGAGCATGCTGGGTACATGCTTATTTTACTTATAAGGGGAGAGAAAGTATGAAGACTCCTACATTTTCTGTCTCCTTATAATTAAAAGAAGCATGCACCCACACATGCTAATTATATTTCCCTTTTGGTGTTCTTATATGCTAATGTGGTTCTCAGAGGGGAACTGAGGATGTCATGAACTATCTCTCCGTAGAGGCTATTAATAATAAAGTGGAAAGTATCCTTTTCTTGATGCCCTGCCATGCTACACCTTACTACTCAACCCTGCACCGTAACCTTCCTATGCGTTTCCTAGATTGTACACCAAGGTACTAAAATTAAGTGTCAACGCATTTTAAATATCTTTGGATCTTTTTATATTGTTGTTTTGATTTATATTATGTATGATTCCATTTTTCTTGATATTTGACAGTGAAGAGAAAGGGATCCTAGATGAGTCGGACCAGTTTTTGATGGATCCAGTTGGTTTTGCAATTGAGCACGCAAAAAATTGGTCTTTACCTAGTCACATTGTACTATTTGACTCTCAGCAAAAACAACTAAAGGAGTTTCTAGTTTCACATAATTTCCATGAGGTCAGTTTTGAATTTTTCTCGATCAATAATAATGCTCAATTCTTTAGAAATTAAGGTCGACCTTTTCCTGGTGGTGTATTAGGAAATTCTGATTTGGTTTCTATATTAACAGATAAAGAGGTTCTTTCATGCTCACTTCAAGGTTGATCGAGAGTTACAGGCATCAATTGTTGTTTATGCTTACCAAGGCCAGTGATTCTGCACAAAGATATAGACTTCTCAATTCAATTCTAGTTCATTTTCAAGTTTTGTCAGTATGATCAAGAGGTTTTTTGGGGTTATGAATGGCGTTTCATTTATATTTGAATATTTAATCTGGATGATTTAGAGTTTGAGGTGCAAGTTCTCTTCCAATGTATGATTTGGAACAATTGGTCTAGATCTGAGTTGATGATATTGTGATGGCCAATTGGTGCTGTACACGTACTGGTCAGAATTCATTGAGCATTTTTATTCTCTGAAAGAGTGAACTTGGTTGTTTTCTGAAAAAAAAAAAAGGGTTAGTTCTCATGCAAATTTCATGCACTGTACAATATTTTAGGAGTGAAAAATTCTTCTTGATTCTCAAATGCTTATCACGTTTGTTGCATCATTTCACAATAGCTTTTACAACCTAAGTTAATTTTTCATTATGCATGCGGATATTTACAGCAGAATAATGTTTTTTTCTTCTCAATTTGATCAATATTTTATGGGACAAGTTACTAAAAATTTGCAATGTTGACAACCTGAGGAGCCTAGATGGACTTAATATTCTTCATTGTTGTTTCCTTAGATGATACGCTGGTAAAAATTTCCTGTTTCCTTTGATTATGCTCTTTCTGATTCAATGATTTTTAAGTTTCTCTCTACTACTTTAGTACCTAGTAATATGTAGTATTTTATCATTTACGACTGAGAAATGAAATGCCTTGAATCAGCATTGTGATAATTCTATTCTACAATGACAGAGAAATATAAATATTTTTGCATTATCTATCTGTTCATTTACCACTACTGGGCCAAATAATGTGATTTCAATCTGATATTTAAATTTTGTATGATGGTGACAAGTTACAAGAAATGAGTTGAACTCCATTTTCATACAAATATGTGAATATGTCTAAATATCAAGTTGAGCACAGTGATATAGTTTTGGATGGATGAAACAAACACCTATTAATGGTGTTTCATGAAGAGGAAAATGTTCAATAGCTTGCAGAAGATTGAATTCTGTGAAGATACGGATATTCATATTGAACTTATCAACAAATATGGACGTTTCAGTTTTGAATATTATCAGCCACACTTACATATCAAGAATTTAAGGTACAAATGATGAGTGCATAAAATTCAATTTTTGTAGAACTGAAGTTCATATCTCGTAAATGAAGTTGAGAGCATTAGCATATGATTGATAGTCGTGGACCATGTCTTGTACCGTTGATAGTCATCAACCATGTCTAGCTTGATCATCCCTTTGTTTGTAGTTAGTATGAGAAGATAGCAAGTCTCAGTCTCCCCCCCTTCCGAATCTTTATATAACTCGGTATGTAGGTCAAGAACAATACCTAATGAAAAATGCAATCACATAGATTTTTGTAGTCAATTCTGAATTAAATGTTGCATAGGTAATCTACAACCATGATTAGTTTTCTAAATGGAGACAAGACAATTAGTAAAATCATCTGATTGAAGGATGAAAATTGAAACATGGTAAACTGTGTAATTAATTTCTTTAGAAAAAGAACGTACTTTCCTTTGTTCTTGTGAAAGCATTCAGCACATTTGGATTCCTTATTTTGAGAATAACCTGTAGTAATACAGAATAAGATCTCAGGTTACTATCCCTAAAATCCATGTTCTCATCTGATACAAATTTTATTTTTAACTCTATCGACCATCTGAATAGTTTGATCACTTCTTTTCTTTCCTTTTTTTGAATAGAATTAGTTGAACTCTATTGTTAATTTTGGAAATCACTGTAAAAAACATCACTCATGTTGTGATGGAAATATCTTGGTTCAAGTCATAACAGTAAATTGTCAGGATTACATACAAGGAAATTCTCATACCTTAGCTTCACTATTGAGTATGGCTGCTACCGACCTGAACAAGTACCTTCCTGTTTCCATGTGAGTCATAAAAAGGAATAGATAATTTATAGTTAATTTTGTGAAATATGTTTCAACATATTAGGAATGATAGGAAAGTTTGCCGTATACAAAATCTTTTGATTCATCATAGATTTTCTCCAAGCAAGTTTTATGCAACATTGGAAATTTCATGAACATCGGTACCCTGAAAATTAGATAGAAAAGTTGGTAATTAGGAAGGAAGTGGGAATATGGCCTGAAGTGTGTCTGGTTCCTATGAGAAATGAGATGGGAAGTAGAACTGGTGGTAAAGAAAGCAAATTCTTTACCTTGTTTCTTAAACAAGAAAATGATGAGCAGAAGTAGAACTGAAGGGGTACTTACCCTCTTGATATAAATTTTCTTTTCCTTGCAAATTGAAGGTGATAAATGGAGGTTACACAATGAAGCTATTTAATTAACTTTCTGGGAAGCAACTTTCAGTGAAGTACTCAAAAAATGACTCCCTCTATTCCTCAAGAAAGGTGGTGTAAAGCCTGTGTATGTCCCCTAGTGGGAAGTTATTAATTCCTCTATTTTCCTTTTCACTTTTATCGAGCAAGCATAAGCAGTAGTTTCTATTGTATCACTAGAAACTGCGTTTAACTTGTGCTTATAATAATCAACATACCATCTGTGGTCTCGATGTTAAGGTCTGTGCCCTTTGATAGTATAGATTTACACTTCTCAAAATCAAAATCAGATTCGTTGATATCCTCGAGTGGCAGCACCGGAGTACTTCCATTCAGTTTGTTTTTGTATCCTGATCGTGCTTTGAGCGTAGAAGCTCCTTTTAGTGCTGCAATGAGGTCAATCAAGATTGCAATAAAATTCATAATCCAGAGAAATCCTAAATGATAAATGAAGACGGTAAACCTTAATGGTTTACATGCAAACGTGCTCAAAAGAAATCTAATTGCAGGTTTTGAAGAATGCAGAAGATAGGAATATAAAATATGCATTTATGTGTGTGCATACAATTTATACTGGTGTACTGTATAATTCATTACATGTTGCAGCTGCAGTGGTGAGTGTTAAAATTTCACTTGCACTTGTGCCGTTCATGGCTGAACCTATTACACTGCTGAGTTGCTCCCTCTTTGCCCCCATTGCTTCGGCCACTTTTGCACACTGTGCAGCCACTAAGGCAGCTGCAGAAGCCACGGCTGAATCTTTGGCAGTTATTGTGTTGTCAAGTTTTGAGTTTTCAGCGGCTATTGCTGCTAAGGCAGCTGCAACACCCGCCACTGATACTGCTGCGTGTATTTCAGCTTTTTGTAATCTGTGTTCTTCCTTTCTCTTCTGCTTAATTTCTTTTAGCCATTTTTTGATTGATACATGTTTGAATGGCATTATTTTCCATGACATCTGCATGTAAAATATCAGATATTTAGAGTGCTATCAGAACTAAATCCTAATGCAGAGCAGCAGATGAGGACTTACCCATTTTCAGAACTAAATCCTAATGCAGAGCTGCAGATGAGGACTTACCCATTTCCTTCTGAAATAGCTATTATAGTTCAATTCTGGGTGCATTGCTTGTTGCATCCATATCCATGACTGAGGAAAAGGAGACAAGATTTTGTCAACACATTTGTTATTGATGCTTTATTCATGTCTAAGCACAAGGGAATTCATATTTCATGCTCATCACATTAGTTGTGATTTAATATGGTTATAAATAAGTTGATACATACACAATTTTCTAGGTTTAGCTGTTACCTTTACATCATTGGATTTCCAAGGAGGCACGAACTTGTCTGCACCATCCATCTTTCCACTCCCTTCCATTTTCTGCAAGTTGAAAACATTTTTATTTTTTTCCACATGAAATCATAGCTTGCATTCCATGTATGAATTGATGCGAGTGTTTTGTGGAGGCATAGTTAACTCACCATGGAAGGAATTTTAGCATCATCTTCAAATTTCATGAGTGATCTCTCTTGAAGAACCATTGATCTATCTTGTACATCTGATTGGAGAGCCTGAATGGCGAAGTTGCACCAAGCTTGAGAAAGAAAATCCATTGTCTCGGGATGTGCTTGTGTGAGTGTTGGCTTACAATTAGGATCCATTTGATTCTGAGCTATGGCTTCAGCAATGGAGTGTGACTGAATGACTGAAAGGCTACTTTGTTCAGGTATAAATAAACTTCGTCTTCAACATAAAATCTCTTTTGGCATTTTTTTAAGGGAGGATTGGAAGAAAAAAAGCTAAAATGTTGTTCATTATTCCGTTGAATACTGCGTAGCAAACATGCACATTATGTTTCTCGATTCTATCCTGCCAAGTGCTAACATATGGTACATCAGAACTTTGAAAGTAACTGCATGGAGTTGTATGTCAAAAAATAAAATGGAAATGTTTTTAGGAACAAAAGAATTCTCCCTTAATCATTACGACTGGTTGGATTGTCCCATATTACCTGTAACTTTCAATTATATTAGCATCTATGTAAATGAGTGCAATTTCTTTATGTCTTCTCACTAAAACTCCCAAAATAAAGAGGATTTATTGATGACATATTACAGTTGGAAAGGAATGAATGACCAACTTTGATTTTTAATAAAATAAATTGTTGGAGATGGAAGAGGACCCATTGGACATATTTTGTTTGTGTAGGTGAGTAGATTGGTCGGAGATTAGCCTCAAAATTCAATGAGAAGGAACACATGCTAGCCACTTGATAGGCATCAACACTATGGATTTAATTGTAAACAAAGCACGAGGCCCCTTCTTTTATATCTTTAAACTGGCACCAGAAACACACAGCCTAGGTCTGAAGGATGTGGTGGGACCAATATTTAAATTTGCCAATTTTTCTAATAGCAGTCCCAGCTCGAATAGAGGCGGCGGCTTACTCTAGGTAATAATGCTATCTAACATCAGTGATGTTAAAGCATCAGTCTACGTATCGGATGTGATGTTCTGATAAATGTGTCATAAATCTTTATATTTAATTGAGCCTATAATTTAATGGCACAAGTGTTGCGACCTAGACCGATGTTAAACATAAGCGATGTTGAATAGCATTATTCTACTCTAGATTGATAGTTATGTAAAATTCTGTTGAATCTTGTAATGTGGTAGGATCACTAATTAGATTATATTACCTCCATTAATCCTGAGAAAGCATACTTTTGATGGTTACTGCATGGACGGGGCAATTTAATCCAATGTGCCAAACATGTTCCGAAGCTATGAAGTACTGTAACTAAGCACTCGGTTATGTATTATTATTTATTAAAGCTACATGCTAAAATATTGTTTGCGTGGTTGAATTCATGTTAAAAGAATTTAAACAAAGATTAGCTTTTTGATTGTAATGATGATAGACAAGTGAGCAAATTAGCTTTTATCACTGGCTTCTCTCTCAAAGTTGTCAAAAAGTCATGTATTAGCTTCTAAGATATTTGATATGTGGGACATCACAATAACATTGTTTATGAAAATGCTCATTAGGCTCATGTGACGTGACATTAATACATTTACTTGATAGGCTCAATCAACAAGATTAACAAGTTATTTCCCGGAAAAAATTTGTTGTACACAAAGTGTTACCAAATTTTTT
>CAIGRB010089877.1:0-34972 GCA_903798255.1 Fraxinus quadrangulata | reverse complement strand
ACCTTAAGCCAATTTCTTTTAAAAGTTCTTCTAATATGATAATATTTTTAGAAAGTTACCTAAAAATATTCAAAACTATATTTTTACCATATTTTTACTATCAGAAGTAGTTTCTTTAACTTCTTTTTTGTTTTAATGTTATACGATCGATCTACTTTGTCAAGCGAACTATTAAAGATTCCGTTAATGGGACAAAGTTTTGAATCAAGAGTAATTCTATTTATCATTATGATAATGGAATATCGGTGACGTGACAATCCATTATTCCTCACATATCCCTCTCTCACATAAAAATTGAACTGTTAAATTTCATTATTTCACATAGACTATCGCATTACTGATGTTTCGTTATCATAATAATAACTAACATTATTTTGAATCAATGGTATGATGTGTGAATAATATTGAATAATCAAAAGTTATAAGGTACTTGTATACATTAAAAATGAAATGGAAACATAATCTTGTGATTTAGGGTTGGAAATTCAATGAACAGAATGATTAATCGAAACCTTTAAGGTACTGATATTAATTATTAATGGTGTTAAAGAAGCTAAAAACATTATTTAGTACACAGCTTTTGGGCTATGTATGAGTTTCACACCACCTTTTATTTCAATGAAGTTTCCATGCTACTTCGCATATAATGAAAACGTGTCCCCTTTCCCCCCAACCAACAAACGGTTGCCGGAATAAGATTAGGTCGAGTGGTGCCGGAATAAGATAAGGTCGAGTGGTGGCTGCTCCACTCCGCTGCGATCTTAAGAACGAAACTTCGTTGCAATTTAAAATAAGGAGTATTGCTACTTGTATATAATTATTTATAAATTAATGAAAACGTAGCAAGACCCCCTTCTCCCACCCCCTCTAAAGAAATTATGGTTGTACTATACTAGTTTAAAATAAAGGGATAATGTAACGGTTCCAAAATTTTCATTTTTTTACAAACTTTACTTAACTTTCATCTAGGGATAGCAAAAAAGTTCGTCGATTCGGGCTTGACGATCTGGAAAAAGCTCGAGCCGGGCCATTTTGGGGCGTCGGTTCGTGCCCAGGCCAGCTAGTGGCTCATTACCAGCCCCTAACTTTTTACTTTTTTGCCACTCCAAACAAATCGAAATCGAAAAACCACAAGCTCGTCGACTAACGGTCCCTGGAATAGAACCCAAACCAGAAAAAACTCGAACCAAAATGGAACCCAAATGAAAAAAATCTTCTCAACTGCTAGAGATTTGAGATATTCTTCATTGCAAACAAGAGAGGTTCTTCAAAATCCTNTACGAGCTGGCTGGCCCGCTAAGGCTCTGGCCGAACCTCATTTTTTTGGCAGAACTTTTACTCGGCTCGGTTCGGACCCAAAAAAGCTCGAACCTATTTTGCTCGAGCCGAGTCTGAACTTTGAGTTTTGACTCAACTCGTTGACATAGTTGGCTTCATCCTTTATGCTATACAGTTCTAAACCTTTCATTTTGTTACACCACGGAGATGAATGGATGAAATTCATTTGACCATTAGTAAACCTAAAAAAGGAAAAGTTGATCAAATTAAAAGGGTAAAACAGTAATTTTATATTTTTCTCACATTAAATAATTAAAATAAGTAAATTAGAAAAACCAAAATAAAAAAATAAAAGAAAATGAAACTCTTATTCTTCTTCCATCCCACCTCGTCCTACCCCACCACCACGACCACTCCAAACAAATCGAAATCGAAAAACCACAAGCTCGTCGACTAACGGTCACTGGAATAGAACCCAAACCAGAAAAAACTCGAACCAAAATGGAACCCAAATGAAAAAAATCTTCTCAACTGTTAGAGATCTGAGATGTTCTTCATTGCAGACAAGAGAGGTTCTTCAAAATCCTTGCTAAATTGCTCAAATTTAAAGCCAACAAGAGGCACAATGCCCTCCAAAATTTAGTCTTCCCAATCCACAGTGGTGTCACCATCTCAACTTTTCTTCTCACGTTCATAATTGAAATCGTCCTTTGCCGACTCACCATCACCGTCACCTCCATCAAACGATAGCGAGACCGCTGGTTTCCTCAAATTAATTAAAGCAATTGCAATTGATTATAGCAAATTAAGGCAATTAATTACAGAAAAATTCACATGAAAGTCCTTCCCGAACCAAGAACTCAGTAACTTCCACTTGTGAATTGCAAATCTAATTGATTGTGTAGAAAAAAGCGTGGAGATTTATGAGGTTTGAAGAATGTTGGCATACAAAAGCTAAAACGTATGATGAATTTTGATGAGATGTGAGCTAGCCGGTGGTTGACGGTGGCCGCTAGCCGACAGGAGCCAATGGCTTTCCAGTTTCAAATTGTATGGAGTGGGTGGAATGGTCGGATGGGGTTGAAGAAGATGGCGAGTTTTATTTTATTTTCTCTTGATTTTTTTTAATTTACTTATTTTTTTAACTATTTAATGTGAGGAAAATGTAAAGTTACTGGTTTACCCTTTTTATTTGTTCAAATTTTCATTTTCTAGGCCTACTAACGGTCAACCATCCATTTATCCTTGTAGTGCAATAAAATGAAAGGTTTGAGACTATAAGTGACACAAAATAAATGTTCAGGTAAAGTCGGTAAAAAAGTGAAAAATTTGGGACCAAATATCCTTAAAAATAAAATTAAAATTGATAAGATATTTGTATTATTTAATGCACGTAAATTTTTTAATTTGAAATCTAGTTTGGGTTTACGGGTTTGGATCACAATATGTGGGCAGTTTTGAACTAGGCCCAATGGCAACTTTGATCAATATGTAAAAACTGTAAGTGGAAATTGTCATTCTTCAAACAAAAATAAGCAATAAAATTAAGTAAATTACAAAATTTTCCCTTAGTAACAAATTATTTTTCGGCTTAAGTTTTTTTAATACATTTCCTGTTTTTTTTTTTTTTTGTCTAGCAACTAAAACTAAATACTAGCAGGCAGTTGCAATAGGCATTTCGTAAAGAAGTGAAAAATACACTCAAAACTTTTAATTGTTAAAAAAATATGATACGTGACTTTTTATTGAAGAAGTGCCACAATATGTGACTTTTTAATAAATTTACTTGCTCGAACTTTTAAGTAAAAAGTAATACGGCGTATCTTAATATAGAACCTTAATAAACATTCAACACAACAAAAAATAAAAGTCAGATCTTAATAATAAAATGTTTGTTTAACACTTGAGAGTTTCTATCTTAAAAGGAAACTTATTAAGAGGAGAAGTCCGAATTTTTATAAATTTATTTTTTATCTTTATTCGATATGAGATTTTTTTTCATTAACATGCCCTATAAGATAGTAGCTCGTTTGAGCAAATCAATCTTCAAATCCGCTCCGATCAAATTGTTCGTCATAGTTTAATGTGCTCTGATATCATGTTAAAACTTGAGATTTCATCTTAAAAAATCAACTTTGTTAAGAGGGATAATTTAAATCCTTATTAGTTGGAAAAATCAATCTCCAATCTTTCGATATAAGATTTCATCCTTTCACAAAGTTTCTATAAGCATTTTTAAGCTTAGACAAGGGTCTACGGTGGGAAGTTGGGAAAAGTCTGGATAATCGATGTTTTCATTCTAACGGGAACACATATGATAAATGAAATGTCATTAGAGGTGGAGCTCACACGTGTTTACACCTGTCAACAATTGAACCTACGGCATATCACTACCCGTGATCTCATTTGAAAAAAATTATCTTCGAAATTAATTACAAGATGTTAAACAACAAATCCTTTTGAATTAGAAATGGAGTTTGGATAGATTTGCATCTACACTTGTGACTGACAGGTCGCTGGTCTTATTCTTTGTATTTAGTTCACATCATTCTCCGAAGAGCAAAAGCTCCCCAGAATTAAGCTTTACTTGAACTCCACACACGAAGTTGCTCGACTGTATTTTGCACGCAAGAACCAATCCACTGCGTGTTTTTGTGACCAAGAAATGAAATTTCTTATATAATTTATTGGTCGCATTTAAACATCAAATTCTGATATTATGACTGGTGGATTGGCTAATAAAGAATACCATATGATTAATCACATCTGGTTTTCTTATAATTCTGCTATTTGTAATGCATGGTGCCAGTGTAATCTCATGAATAAGAAAATTCTGTCATCATTTTGATATAAGAACAAACACATATGCAAATTAGTAGAATGCAAGAAATTTATTTCCACTTAAGAAATTTTATTTAAAATGAAGAATACCCAAGACACTTATTGTGGTTGAATCACTTGCACTTAGGATTATCACAGCTCACTTTCCGCCCTGTACTGTAGTTCAGAAAGCTGAATGAGGGCAAAACCTCTACTTCTGTCGTCCCAGCCTCGAGAATCTATTCCACCAAATCTTTACTCGAAGAAGTACTTAGGATTATCAAAGCTCACTTTCCGCCCTGTACTGTAGTTCAGAAAGCTGATTGAGGGCAAAACCGCTTCTTCTGTCTTCCCAGCCTCGAGAATCTATTCCACCAAATCTTCAGTTTAATGCACAATTGCACACCAATGGTAAAGAACTCAATCACAAGTAGAATTGGTGTTCATTTTCCACATGACAAATGACAATTTTTATGAGATTTTTTTCATGAGCCAACTTTGCTCATTTTTAGCCATAATTTCACTAATGTTAATTGTAAGAGATTTACGGGAGGTTCTAGTGGTTGTAGGGAGTTGTTCATTTGAATTCAAAAATCAAACTACTGATCCTCCCCATCTATATAAAGGTATGCAGGTTGAGTCGACCAACACAGACGATTTAAGACCTATTTTCTGACATTATATTTTCAAGAAAGCCCATTCTCCATCTAAACAACTTCAAGTATGCACACAACAATTTCGAGACAATCAGAGAGAAATCCAAACTGAAAAAACTCGTTTAAATTGCATTTACGTTCGGCTTAACCAAGTTTGTGTGCATTGGGGTAAATTAAGTGGCACTACATTTAAAACAAAGTCACTGAAAGTCTAAAAATAATGTGAAAGGAGAATGTAGTACTACTAATGACTTGCATAATATTCATCTGTACATATGGTTTTACACAAATATACAAGATCTAGCTTCTTCTCGATCTTTAGTTTGAAGCATTAAAAAAAAAAAAAAGGTAATAATTCATAAAAGTAGATTAATTATAGTGACCTTGTTGAATGCTCAGCAGCACTTGCAAGACGTCGCATTACATCCACTTGAACTCGAAGAGATACAATGTAATCTAGGGTTTCCTTAATCAAAGAAATTCCATCCATGTTTTCTCCCCCAGGTACAAGACTTTTAAGCACTTGGGTTCTGTTCTTCACCAATTTCTTTGCGATGGAGCTGGCCTTAACTGCATAGGGTCCCATTTTTCTTGCTCTAATTTGAGTTATATGGCTTCTTCTCAAAATCTTATTGCTTGCAATTCTATTGCTGCATGCTATCAATCTATTTGAAGCTTTCTTCTTAATTACTTCCGGATCCGAAAATATTTGTTCGACAAGAATTTTGTTAGTCTCATTTTTCGAAATGTTGGCTGTTAGTGTGCGACTCCAACGAGTGCTGGCATTTCTGGTGGAAGCAATGGCCACATCTGCTGATAACTTTATGGCCTTTTTTCTCTCCAAAATGCTCATGTCCTTCTTGAAATTACTGTAAATATAGAGACCCTTCATCCATTTCTTAAGAAATTCTTGTTTGAGGGAAGTCGAATAGCTCGTTCTACACAGGAAAAAAAAAAGAACCAATTAAGCACACAAACCAGTTATTAGGGCAATTACGAAACACTTTTTTTTCCTTACTAGGATGTAAATTCCATGTACAAATCTCTTATTTACTCGCAGAAATAAGAATACTGTTTAATTATTAAACTTGTTAAACTTTTGCGAGTGAAATCTATGTTTCCAGTTCTTATAATAGTATAAACTAAATTTAAGCAAGAAACTTCCAAAAGTAGAATGGAATTACAGAAAACGTACTGCTAGAATAGACAGTTCATATAAATGTATGAATTATGATATAATACATGAAGACCTGAGTTAATTCTTGAAAAAAAAAGAGCTACGAATGTAAAATAAAAACAGAAACATGGAAAACATGTACAATTTGAGCATATAAATTTCATATCATCGTTGTGTTTACGGAAGAAAATTCGCGTTACCTTGATTTCATTGAAACCGAATGGAAAAGTATCCAGATGTGATTATGGACGGAGAGAAATTGCAGAAGAATTAAATTTTCTTGGGATCCAAAGAGTATCAGTCACCAAGAACTTCACAGAGAGAGAGAGAGAGAGAGAGGAATGAGAAGGAGAAGAATGTGCATAAAGTCATATTGCTGAAAGAAGGGAAGTGGTGGGCCAATGAGAGAAAGACATTGCACATGCGGGCACATGGAAGTTGATGGCCCACAATTCAAAACCCTAAAAAGGTTATTCAAATTTGTGAGGTGATTATAGACCAATTAGTAGTCCCTTTGAATTCTTGATGTTATGCAAACCTAATATCTGTAACTTATTATGACAGCACACTGCATATAAGACATAGAAGTATGCTCCTTGCACAAATTAAATGTATAGAATGTAATATAGATAATGAGATGGTAAACTGCACCGATTGATTTAACTTTGTTTTTTGACAAAGAAATCTTACCAACGAACAATTTATCAAACATTTCCGTACATGTAGCATTTGTGTAAGACATTAAATTCCCAACTTGTCAACTTTCACTTCCTCGTGCAACTTAACTCCTGTGGCGTCTCTGCATAGGGATGAAAGTCAAAAAGAAGGTACAAAAGACTGTAATAACTGAGGTGAAATATTCATTATTTTCCATTTTCACTTTTTTTGAGTTAATTAATAGATAATTCTCACGCACACAAGGTAATTAGTCAAAATTTTCAATAAAAGTTGAGTCCGGAAGTTCATAAGTTCAAGTAGCTTGAAGGCATGCATGTTTGATACGTTGGATATAAGTAGTAGACATTAATAAGGAAGACAACCATGTCAACAAACACATTCTTGACGTTTGAATGGAATGAAAACGTTCTTTTTCATTTTTTGAGTTAATCAAAGATAATTCACAATGTAAAATAACTAGCTAGTGACAAAAGCTTATAATGCTTGAGTGGGATTATATATACTAAATTGATAATTTTGTTTTATACTAAAAAAACAGTCCTTGAATCTTGAGTAGGGTTGTACTAAATATAAAAAAATTAAAAAACTCGAGCAGAAAATTGGTATAAAATTCTTTAAATTTTAATAGAAGAGAAAAATAAGCTCATGTTTGGTAGGGATTAAAATCTAGATTTTAATCTAATCAAAATCAATAATTAATTTTAATCACGTATCTTATGGGATCCACAAATTTTTAATCATACATTTATCAATTTTTATCAAAATTTACGAAAAATTTGAATTTTAATCCCCACCAAATAGGGGCTAAGTTAAATTTGAACAAGTTTTGAAAATTTTAAAGAAATAATTTTTCAAACATATATAGCTAGATTATACTACATATTTCAATATAGTGTTTAATGTCCCAATTTGGATGCAACCTTTGGTCAGACAAAATATATGGGCACGTATAATAAGTAGTATTAGACATATTTGAACAGTATTAAGGAAAAAATTATTAAAATTTTATTTATTGTAACATCTAATCTTATTTGATAGTGTGCACCAAACACATCCGAAGAGGAATTAAGGAGACGAAGTTGGATGAATGAATTATTCAGATTCTTTTTCATTTTGGTGCAACCTTTAGTAAGGGCCTATGTGTTAGCTAAACATGATTATTGGTTCCCTTAATGAGATTGGAAAATTCTATGAGTCCGTTTGATTAGTTTAAATTTCATGGAAAATGTCACATCCGACGAATTCAATTTCTACTTTGACCATTTGATACGAAAGTGAAAATTCAGTTTGAATTTCAAAGTACGATCATTTTAAACTTGTTTTTGTTAATTTCATGGAAAATGCATTCTTATGGAGTATTTGGATTTTTATTTTCCAACTTACAAGAATTGAAAAACTTTTCCACATTTGCGAATCAAACGGACCATGTATGTTTAAATTAATGGGTGCAGCAAATTATGGAAAATTAGTGATTTTGGAAAAGGGAGAATTGGCAGGATCCGGAAAACATGGTGAAGAAGGGAAGGGAAAATGGGTCCCAGAAGAAGAAATATTCTTGGGGCATAGATTTTGGCTTTGGCAAGAAAGAGAAGTGCCCTCACATGGTATCCACATGGAGTTTTTAAAGCCATTGGCCTTGTCACTTGTGATTTATAGCTTTCTCAGTGTACTGATTTTCAATTATTAGACATATCCCCGGCCTGCTACCTGGCTTACATGGAAACTAGAAAGGTGTGGACAAAGCTTATAATGGATCTCATTTTTAGTGGACATGCTAATTTCAAAGCTTAAAACCTATTGACTTTTAAGTAATTTTGGATAAGTTATTTATTTTCAACTTACTTATTAGCTAGTAAATATAGTTGTGATGAAATTATTTAAACATGCTCGAAGTTCATTATGTAGCACATATTAATTTGGAGGCCTCCCGTTTTATCTCGAGCATGGTAGAAAAAAATTATTCATAGTCATTTGATCATGATAAGAAAATAGAAAAGAATTACTTTTTCATTTCGGCGCAACTTTTTCAAAGAAAAAAAATGATTTATTAACGGATTTCCAATATATATGAAAAGAGAACGGTGTTAATGGTTAGCTTTAGGAAAATGATAAAGACGAATATCAATATTAATTATGTTTTATCTAACATATCAATTAATCTTGATGCATACTCTGAATAAGCTTAATTTATGTCGAACTAACCTATCTAAAAGTTTACCGTGTTAAAAGTAACACTTACTATTCTAGTTCTAGTTTTTAACGTGTTCCCGAGTGCATGCACGTCAATTATACAAAGTTGAATTACTTAAATAGTCTTAAAATTGAAATCGTTTATTCATTTGAAAATAATCTTCGGGGATTAGTTTTTTTTTTTTTTTCCTCTTTNGATTTTGATAGTTGATACACATACAAATTATGATTATGACTAAACCAATTCCTAGGATATAAATATATCCATTATCCAGCCTTGTATAGGACATGGCAGTGGGACCCTTAAGCTTCTGGAATTACTCGATAAATATAATGATTAAATTAACCATATTCTTATCTACAACAAATTAAATCACAGTTTAAAAAAAAAACAAAAAAATGGAAGACATATGTTCCACTATAGCAAATAGCTTGAAAACCACATTACAATGGGAGCTGAAATCTTATCCCACATGGTGACAGATAGGAGATTGGGACCAGACAGTTGAGCAAACGGGTGAACCCCCGATATTTACGGCAATCCTCACATATTACTCATTTTCAGGTACTCTGATTCTCATCCAAGATTGATGCAATGTACGAAGATTTGGACTTTGATCTGACTCAACATGCTATGTTTTTTTATGGTACGCGCTACTCGATCTTCTCAGTCCACATGTGATGTGCCATTCATGCATTTAAGGTACATTTCTCCCCTATGAGTGCTTTTTAGCTCATTTTGAGTTCGCATGTGTTTTTGGCCTCTTCAAAGTTTTCACTTAGACGAATATTTCATATATAACACACTTCTCATTATAATTCTTTTTATTCATTTTGAAATGGATAAGCATTTATTTAGGCTATGATAGTTCATGTTGAGTGAAGGGACGGGACGGGACGGGACGGGAGGGAAATGGATAGTGTACTTTTTTTCCTCCTCTACCTTATTCGAAACTGAAAAGGGAAAGGGGAGGGAAAAGAAAAGAAGTCTACGAGAGAAATTATCTATTTACACGTTATATTGTGCAGTTACTAATCTGACCTATTGTATGATTCGAAATGTCATCTAAAATTCATACAATAACAATTCTGATTAGTATGCTAAAAAGTTAAAAAGTAGCTTTACCACCTCCATCGAGCATTGTTAGTAAGCTTCTCCGATGCCTGGCACCTGCATTTGTTGATCATCGGCGATCAATGTCGACACTTCGGGTTTATACATGAGTGTATTCGTTTGAATTTCTATATTCTATAAAATTGATTAATAACAAGTTACAACCAAGTAAATGAAGTCTGGTTGCCACTTTTTTATATCAAGAACTTGTGTATGTATCAAACTTCTTATTAAATAATAATTTGAGTCTTACATTAGAGGACACGTTGAAGATGTTTAAATTAAATGAGTACTAACTTATTTATTTAGAAGATCATCGGCGCTCAAGAAAACCAAAATTAATCAATTAATGCAATAAAACCTATACAATTTTTATTTTATTCATTGCAAAACCTACCACCAACATATACGATTATTCTAAGTTAAGTTGTTTAACATATTATCAAAATTGTAAAATCTTAGAAAAATAAATTCCATTTGTATATGATAGAATAGACTAAAAACTAAATTTATAAGTTAATTTTACTTAATTGTAATGCAATTGATTTAGCTACGCATAATAATAGATTACTATTTTAAGAAAAATGGCAATAGCAAGTACATTTGGATTTATGTATCGTACCGTTCAAAACTTGAAATAGACTACATTTGCATATTGCAACTGCGGTTCAAAGCGTATTAAAAATGTTGTATGGACATCTAATGGAAACCTAGACTGGTGTTAAGCACCGTAAAATTTAATAACATTATTCTAGTATTAAATCGGCAGAAATTAATGCAATAAAAGGGTATGTTGATGGGGGCGATTCACGTGTATAAGGATAGTCTGTCTAGCGCATGCTTGTACATGCACGCAAGCATTTATGAACATGAGAATTTTAATGGTTACATGATATCAAAAGGGTACATGTGCACACATGGATGGGCCATGCAAATGTCCCAACAAAGGTAAACAGTGTTCAAGAGCCTTCAATCATTAGGGTACCCCTATTGCCCAACTCTTTCATTTAGGTCCATTTCCAAAGTTTAGAGCAACCCCCTTCTTGGTCACATAATAAACAATTGTTTTATTTTTATGTTCAAGTTTTTTGGTTTAAGTATGTTGTATAATGCAAGGAGTGAAGAAATATATAAATCTCGACTCGAGTAGGCTCAAAAGTTAATTAATATGTTACGTAGAAAAAATACCAGAGTACTCGTATTTAATTGTCTTCAAGTTTTGTTATTACTATCAAATAGAAAGTCAACTCAACTTAATTAGATGACAGTGAGGTCCACAAACTTCATTGACGAATGGCTTTAGGATGCATTTCGATTCATTGGACAAGGAATCACTTAACTTGATGATCATATTTATCAGTACTAAGCACTAATAGTACAAAATAATTAATATAATTTGAGTGGATTCATTTGTTGGAATTTTAGGGTGATATTATGATTTAACTATGTGAATTGAAAAAATCTTCAATAAGTGTATCGATTGGGTGCGACTTTTCAAGTACAAAAGGTGTATAATGAAGAGTCATGGCCTTTGATAAAGGTGTAATCTAGACCATCAACCTTGTAAAGATGTGATCTCATGGTTGGAACTAATTTTGTCAAAAAATGCGACATTTAGGAAGAGGCACATGAAAATGTATAAATACAACCTTCCTAATTCTCTTTTCTTCGCCCCAAATCAATTCCTAATAATTGATTTTTAATTCTTTCTTTATCTAAATTCTGTCAAAATAATTTTCATATTATTTTGAGTTTCGTGTTCGATATTTACTATTTGATATTCTTCATTCTAGAAGAGTACAGTTAAGAGATGGTTCGCTCAGCAAAATTAATAATGTGTTATATTAATTTTGGAAGAACCTTGCAACAATCATTTGTTATTGTGTGATGGTAGCCAAGCCGTCGATGGAGTTGTAATGAATAAAAGTGGCTTTTCATTTTATTTTGTGGACTAGCCATCTTATGAATATGAAAGTGCCTAAAATTTCACGTGACATTGAAATTCCTAGTCATTTTATATATTGACTAGAGGTGGAATGAAATTGTTTATCCGGTTGATAGACATATTTAATGTTACAATCGAACTTGAAAAGAGTAGATGAATATTATGTTGTCAAGCTTGATCTTACCAGAATTGTGGGGGTGTTATTGTTTGCATAATATTCTCAATTGAAGTTCATATGTACCCCATATTTGTGGGGGTGACACTCTAAAAAAAAAAAATTAGAATATTGAGATATTCTTGAATATTTAAAATGATAAATTACACAGTAACGAATGCCATTCAACAATTGCTTTCAAATGGAGTAATAAAGATTGTTTAATTAAAAAAACCCTATCGGATCTGTCTACAAATGAGTTATTAAGAGAGAGAGAGAGAGAGAATTGTACAAGGGAAATAAGTGAAAAGCCTAAACTAATAGGTCAACTTGATGAAAACCTAACATGGCAATTGGAGATCACACTGACTAAGTTCAATAGAAAAATTAGTTATGATTGATTCGATGAAAAGCACTTCGAAGTTTTAATTCCTCTCCATTTCTATGATACAAATAAGTACTGCCTATAAAATATTGGTTAGGATAAGTTACGCTTTTAATATGACTATATCTTATAAATAGTACAAGTGGTGTATTGTAGGGTACTCTTTATAGAACATCACCTATGTGAGTGCGAACTAGACCGGTTCTATGAGAATTTTACTTAGGCGAATTCTCCAGTGTACTCACAGAATCAAGACGGTTTAGGGCCGAAATAATGCATACAATAGAAAATCAAAATTTGATATGAGATATAATGTGTTCGATCTATTGTCTAGGTTTATAATAATGGTCGACAATTCAAAACGTTGCGTTCAACGATAAGCCAAGTAAGTCTGATGGATTCTTGCTAAGGAATGTTCAAATCGAAAGTTATCGATCCCAATACATTATATTTCAGTTGTTTTCTTCTTCGTCTTTCTTGTTCTGAGTCGAATTCTTTCATTTATGTGTAGGATTGTTAGAATTTTAGGGTAATTGATAAGTGTATTTCGCACTTGTTTAGATCGTCAAAACATGGATATTTACTGATATTTGGATTGAATTATGGCTTAATTTGTTGTTTATTGCGTGTTTTAAGTTTACATTAATGAATACAATGAAATCGGAGAACATAAGCAAGAAAGGGAGTTAATCGAAGCAAAAAGAGAAGCTGAGAGTTAAAATAAAAATAATCGAAAGTTAGCTTGGAGAGAGAAACGAAAATTCGAGAATTCAAGGATCCAATTGGACAAGAAGAGAAGTGAAGAAGAAGAAAAAAAGAGATCGGGGAAAGTATTGGGGCCAAAATGGAAAGTGCCAACATTTTGGCCCCAAAAAGGCATCAAGACGGGGTCCTAGGTTACACTAGACGCGCGCCTCAAGGTTAAACACGAAAAAAAATTCCTCTTTTCTTATTTTGTTTTGGTAATAATTTAGGGCAATCTTTTTAACATATTATAAGGGAAAATTTCGTGATTTTGGAGGAGAGCCGTAGTTTGAGCAGAGAGAGAGAGAGAGAGAGAGAGAGAAAGAATTTACATAGAAGAACGAAGAATTCATCATTTGGGTTAGGATTTAAGAGCTTGAAGTGAAGATTTCCAGATTTTCTTCATATTTCTATGATTCGGGTGATGGCTTCTTTTTATTTTCTATGTAATTCTTTCATTAATATACTAGGCTAAATTCAATTATATTGGATGGATGGAATACTCTTTGATTTTTAGTTTTTAATTCGAGACTTGTTATTTTTAATTTAATTCTTGCGTCGTGATTCTATAAACATGCATAATCATATTGTTTTAATGCTTGCGCACCATTAAGACAATAAGTTTCTTATTCATAGTGTAGAAAAACTCACAATAGGTGGAACACTGTTTATAAAACACATGAATAATAAATATTAGGAATAATATTTATGAAGTGTGCTGTCGTGTGTGATAATACTAAATTTCAATGCATATTTATCATATGAATGCGGACAAGGAATAAGATCGTGATAAACATATGTTATTATATCTTGGAAAAATAATAGTAAATAAACGTGGAATTGTTGACGTCACAACTGTATGGATTGAATTAACTATCATAAGTTGAAGATTGAAATTGAGAATTGATTAGTGGAGTCGGAAATCCAATACATTCCTCACCTTTAATTTCAACCAATATTCATTGCTTTTGTAGTTATAAAACATAGTTAGATATAAATCGATCGTATTTTGTTACAATCACGAATTTAAATATATCGAATATACTAGAATTAAGCTTTATTCATTGTTGGACAATAACACTATCATCACGATTATTACTTTTACAACGAACACGTACACTTGCAGGATTTTAACGTAACAATAATATTAGGATTTAATTGTGTGAATTAGAAAAGTGTTCAACAAGTATGCCGATTGGGTACGACTTTTCAAGTACAAAATATGTATAATGAAGAGTCATGATCTTTGATAAATGTGCCATCTAGACCATCAATCTTGAAAATGTTTGATCTAATAGTTGTAAATAATTTTGACAAACGATGCGACCGTTAAGAAGAGACACATGAAAATATATAAATACGACCCTCCTAATTCCTTTTTCCACACTCCAAATCAATTTCTAATAATTTATTTCTAATTCTTTCTTTCTCTAAATTCTATCAAAATAATTTCGATATTATTTTGAGTTTTGTGTTCGATATTTATTATTCGATATCTTCCATTCTAGAAGAGTATAGTCAAACGTTTGTTCGTTCGGTAAAATTAATAGTGTGTTATATTAATTTTGGAAGAAGTGTTGTATCTTTGATCATATTAGCATCAGTGTATCGGTGAAATTCGTCTTAAGGAGATTTACATTCGCAAACCTCGCTTTATTTCATCTTCTCATATTTTCTACGTTTATTATTATGCACATACCATGATTTTGGTAAGTCGATACTCTATCTATATTTGCATACAAGTATTTTTGGTTAACGGAATATAATTCATGCACCAATTTATCCAACATTATTTGCATTCCTATGCTAATATGCAGTTAGCTTGTATATGAAATTCAATAAAAGTCTAGCTCGACGCATTATTTTATTATTAAAAAAATAATCCTCAAATATATAATTTATGCATAATTTTACACCACAACTCGTGTATACATTAAAAGCGAATAATTTTGATAACGGTACTAGCCCCACAATATATATCACTAAAAACAATACATTAAAAGCGAATAATTTTGATAACTGTACTAGCCCCACAATATATATCACTAAAAACAGAAAATGGTTACTTTCCATGTATTAAACTTGAATTTATACATAATATGAAACAAATTCATACCAAATAATAATGCGATTGCAATAATAAAAATTAGACTAACAATAGTGAAAAATCAAGTATCGCATTGGATACCACTTAATAGTTCACAGATTACTAATTTAACGGTTT
Source organism: Fraxinus quadrangulata (assembly GCA_903798255.1). Lineage (NCBI taxonomy): Eukaryota > Viridiplantae > Streptophyta > Magnoliopsida > Lamiales > Oleaceae > Fraxinus > Fraxinus quadrangulata. The sequence goes on along the minus strand of CAIGRB010089877.1, from coordinate 19,607 downwards.
TTAAGTTATCGAATGGTTGTTACTTATCCTTTTTTAGTTTTGACTCTACGTGCGAAATTAATCAATCAAAAGTAACAAGTCACTTTTAATTATTTTTAGATAATTAAGCATATAAGTCCAATTATCATATGTTTGAATACCGCAGTAATAAAGAAATCAATAAATAACAAACACAAAAATGATAATCGAGAAAACTTAACTGGCTAAAAACTTCGGAACCAAATCAGTTACCTCCACTATAGACAATACAGAGTGATTACAGTCAGATGCTATCTAACCAACTCCACTAGACTTCCCGATCTATTTCCTGCTAACTTCAAATTCTGCTCCAAGAACTGCTCCAAGATCTTCTACAATTGTCTCTTTCCAGTTGCTCCAAGGCCTCGTGTTCTTCCTGCACTTGTAGTCCAATCTCTCTTAACCTCCTGCAGCCTCTGAAGTTCAACTGAAAAAGTACCTTCTTATGACCAATAGAAAGTAGGTGGTGTTTTGGATTCAATGAATTTGATATTTTCCCCCTCAAATAGATGGTTATATGATCTCAAGAAGAAAGAATGAATCACAATGAATGAATATATTTGGATGAATCAACCCTAGGTTCTTAACTTTTACAACACATTACAAATTAGTCATTTTGTTCACAGAGTTGTCAGTACTAAAAACCTAACAAATAGTATAGCATATTGTACACCTATTCATTGTTGAAGATAAAATCAAAATAAATAACTATGTCATCTTCTAAAATTACAAATTTTAGGTTTTATTATCATTAGACATTTTGACTATGTTTTGGTACACGCTATTACACTATATATAGCTCATGTTTGGCCCCCTATTAAAATTATAATTCATTTTTTCATTTCTTCTTATCAATCACACATTTTTTAATAAAATAATATTATACGTAAATTCGAAATTTTTTCTCTTTTTAACCGTACATTCTTTAAAAAATATTATTCCAAAAATTAAAATGGCAAATAATAGGACCAAATGGGAGCATAAAATTATTCCAATACAACATTTTGGGGTTGACAATACCTGAATTATTTTTTCAGGTTTTTTAGTCATCCTACAGTCATTTCGTATTAAATTAACTCATCCAATGATGTATGTTTAGATAGTATTATTTATTACTTCTAAATGAAATGATAAATAATATGGAAAATATTATACGAGTCTACTTTGTTGATTAATTTGACAGAAAATGAATAAAACAGTAAGTAGGCTGTGAAATTGATAATTTCTTTATTAACTTATGAATGTATTTATACAAGAAATTGTAACAAAGTTCAATAGAAATTTTCTAAAAATATGCAACAAAAATTCAAATTTAAAGCAGATTTTTTTTGGTTATTGTTATTCCAGGAAAATCTCGAGCACTTTCAACTAATTTGACACCATCAACTTTTGATTTCCTGCAGTAAATATAACATCTTTCAACACTACAAAAAATCCACTTAAAGGTAAGATGACGTTTAGTTAGAGGTGAATAATAAAACATATGATATAAAATTTACTCATACATAAAAATCATTTATAAGATAATAATTCATTTTTATGTAAAAAATACTACATATAACTTACAATTTTGAATAATGTTATATAGCACAAGTCTGGGTAGAAGAATGTGATAAGTCAAATTAAGTGAGTTTCACGTTTTAACAACCATTGTTTCTAAATAAAGTATACACGTTAAATATATACCCTCAAAAAAAAATGTTTTGTGGTTGAACGAAGGAGACGGATTAAATTGACCCTCGTATTCAACAAAGAAATTTCTCAAGTGGAAGAAGGTAACAAAGAGCTTTAAACACATTTCCCTTCTTCTCTTTGGCCGAGCGAAGAGCTCAATGGAGTCAAGCATGGCCTTCCCTTGAGTTGGGAACAGCCACCATTTCGGATCCTGCTCCTCTAAAGCTTTTGGCCCCATATTCTTTGTGATTCAATTGGGCATGTTGTATTATTTCATGTAAACGGGTGTTCTATCGTCGATAATACTAAATAACATTATTCTAAAAAATGTGTAGCACAAAAATCCATATTGGAATACCTCATAATTCAATTCCTGCTGATCTTATCCCTTCTAATGCTTAAGCCTAATTTACGAGTACCAAACATATCCTTCCAAAAAAAAAAAAAAAGGAGATAGTTCGGCATTCTTGATTATTTTCCATTAACAATTCACTTCAACGGAAATGCTGGACAGATTCAGTGTCGGTCAGATAAATTTTGAACTTGTTTTTCAATGATCAAGAATTTCAACATAAAATGAATGTTAAGAAGGAAACTTTAATGAGCAAGAACCGAAACCAGTCGTTTACTTTCCCAAAAACAAGATAAGATGTTGAAATCAATCTTTATTGTCTGGACTACGAATTCAGAAATATTACTTCGACTTGTTTTTGTCTGAAACAAAGGGAAAAATACTTTGGATTAGCTAGCTATTGTCGTACGTACAATGCATCACCTCATTTCAGAGATGTCACGAGAAGCTAGTATTTGGGAAAACCGTAAATCTAATCGCCCATCAATTCAAATGACTTTTGACTTGGGATGGGATAATTTCTTGTGACGGTCAAGAAAGTTAGTATTAAGTTGTGAAATTTAATTATGGTCGTAATGCGGAGTTTATAAATAGGGAGCCGTCATTAAGGTTTTGAATAATTATCATCGAAAAAGAAAATATTAAAAAAGATAGGGTATGCAATTTTCTCTTGTAAACTTTTTTTTCATCGTAATGAATTACTGCAAGGGTGGAAGAAGATGTAGTCTCACATTGAGACGAATCTTTATAAAGTTGCATATTCTTGTATGTCTATTTTTCTTTATGTGAATTAATTATTCTCGACGAAATAAAATTAGGGTTATTAATCCTGAACAATTATAGTCTAATGAAATAAGTAAGTTAGCGTAAGATTGACATCCTTGTTTGTGAATATGAGATTTAAGTGATCTTCTTACAAGTAGACTATGCCTGTTTTCTATAGTGGTTTTATACTATAATCAGTTTAGGTCAATTTGGAAGACCCGTCGTTTTACATGAATGATGGACAATTATTTCGAACGGCATGTTATTCAAGTCGATTTAATAAAAAAATATCCAATAAGTAAATTGGTAAATTAAGTTAAATTATTTTTTTCAGAGAAGTGAGCTATTTTGATCCGATACGACATTTATTAATTGGTATTTCCAACCAAATTGCAGAACTACAATATTCTTCGTTATCAAACTTCATTTTTAACTACATGTATCATAAGACTGACACTTTTATCAATTTTTTAACGACACGAGTCATTAACTTTTATTAAAATGTGCTAAAACTTTTATCAAAATCTTTATCAAACAATCCCTTCAATTATTATCGCTCAATTAGAGGACTTTTGATTTTGCATCTAGAGATGTATAATGCTTCTTGCAGGTGACAGCAGATGATGCATACACATATAGCGCATGCCACAAAACATGGTAAAACTGTCGGAATTTATACTATTCCGATCTGTCTTTGTTCAATAATGTGTATAACACTTGCAGACTTTGTAATAAATCCTTGTCCAATGCATCATATTACTTTATGCTTGAGACATCATGGAAGACTAATATTCACAGATGTCTGTTTTCCCATGTTTCGATGAGTCAAATGCGTATTTGGTACACGGTAATGAATATAATTACTAGTGTAATAAACAAATTATGTTATACGTCAAAAATATTTTCTTTTCCTTCGGCTAGCTTTGTCGAATGATCCGGCAATTCAGAACTAAAATCCACCTTAACCATGCACAACTCGCTTTGTTTCAAATTCAACCCTAAAATAAGGACAATCCTCAGCACAACATAAAATTAATTAGTCTCACTTCTAAAATTTGCTGGCCAAATTAAACTTGAACTGACTCATCGCTATGTCTGTTTGGACCACCATGGCTCTCGACATCACAGTCACAACCAAACTCACACGCACACATGATACGTTGTTTCAATTGAGAATAAGCTAAGGCACGCACATGCGTCTCTTAAATTCTCCAAGAGTCCTTTCCCTGTCTCATACGAATGACTGAGCTGTATCTATATCAGTCTAATCTCTATCTCAATAGAGTATGCTGGCTATTCTCTGAAGTACCAAGAATCAGCCGTGCCAATTGATAAAAAACGAAAACAATGAGTAGTGCAATGACTCGTGCCTAGAATAAGCAGAATTCTTTCGCGACACCATTTGAAGAAATGAATAATGCTATTTGTAAGTCATGCTTAATAATAAGTTGTTCGTGTGACATTGGATCATTGCCATATTTTTCGATGAATGAAATTGAAAATCAAATTTATAGGAGAATGTGACAGTTACTTATTGCCATTTCTGATGTATAAGCACGGGGTTTCAAATAGCATTACTCGAAAGAAATAGCAGAAACAATGAAGAAAGAAACAAAATATGAAAAAATGGAAAACTAGACCATTATATGAATAATGTAAGAACTAACTTAAGAATAATTTCATCCTCCAAGTCTAGAAAAGTTGCTATTTCATGCTCCAAGTATTCAGAAGCCACAATTTTGTCCTTGTACTAATCAAATGCCAAACTTTTTTCCCTGCAACTATTCTGAAGTAATAATTTCATCCTCAAATTTTTCAGAATTGATTCTCATGCCACATAGCATCATTTCTCTATTTAATATCTCACCCTCTCATTTATAAGACCTATTTTTATGCAAATTGCATTTAAAATTCATTTTTCATGACCTTCAAAAAATTCACATTAGTTTTTTGGTCTAGCTTGATAGTTATATTAGAACATCTCCAATGCTTTCATAGTTTCCTAAACATATGTGCAGCATAAGCAAATAGACAATATTTCAATTGAATGGATTTACCTAAATATTTTATGGACATGAATTAATTTTCAATAATCAAATTTAAGTATATTTTTGAAAATATTTTAATGGACCTAGAATATAATCAAATTATTTACATGTATTTTTTTTAACATATTTTAACATACCTAGAAATGTTACAAGAGATTCGATATGAATGATTTTGTAAGAAGTCTTACGTGCAAGAACATCGACAATCTCGATCCAATCCGTCTTTTCCCCAATGACTCTTGATACGAAAGAAACCTCCCGTCATAGAGAAGAGATTGAGGTAACACGGAAAAAATGGATGTTATTCAGCCCATTGTTAGTGGAGGATGCGTAGCAAGTTGTTAATGATTGGAAAGAAATGTTCAGCCCAAATNGGGGCCCCACATCTCTTTTTTAAGAATGCTTAAAGTGACGGTAGGGTGGGGTGTTGGGGGATTGGTTGAAGAAGATAAAGTGTTGTAACAAATGAAAGGTTTGAAGGTCGCCTACTAGTGTTTTAAAAGTTTGGAACTTTTGTTGCAATTAGTTTTTCTAAAAATTTAAATAGTAGAGTATATTTTTCATTTCGAGACTTTTTATTGAAAATTGGATAAAAATGGTGATTTTCGCAATGAAGTGTGAAAATGCAAAAAAATTAAACGTAAAGACATTTTGCTTAATGAACTCCAAATGTATGAACGTTTTGTGCTAATGACCCATTTATTATTATTTACGAATATTGTAGTGTCCGCCACTATTCCTACTAAAACATTACTAATAATCAAACCTGAATAGAGGCAAATCTAATTAAGTTGATTAATAATAAGACATGCTAAGATAAAATACATAGAAAATCAAGATATTTATATATATATGTAATAATAAGACATCCTAAGCAACATATACAAAGAAAATCAAGATGTGTCTGAAAAACAAACGAAAACAGTACATAGTACACCTAACAAACCATTAGGACAATGCAACAAACACCAGTACAAGAGTTCAATAAAAACCTCTACCTCTCATATACTTCTAATATCTATTCAAGGGTATCGTTTCCATGAGTTGTCCTCTCGATTGTTTCTGAACGCGCAGCATCCCATGGAGTAGACGATTATGAGAAAGACGAGGAATACGATGTTGATAACAGCAACCCTCTTCCAGTCACTCTTGATGTTATCCAGCAACCCAGCCTTGCAAGATTGGCAGCTATAGCACAAAACATTAGGATCATTGCTCCACGTAGTGCAGTCTCGATTCGCTAACGATGATTGAGGGGTCCTAGTCCAGTTGGTCGGGCTAACGTACTGGAAGTTGCAGTCATTTGATGGCTTACAGCAACCAGACTGTAGAAATGTTACAAAGAACAATATCAGTAAGTTTAATAGAGAAATCGGGTTTCCATATACAAAAGGAAATGGATATACAACACTAAAGCGAAAAAAGAAAATCCCAGATCAGCCAACTAGTGAACACTGTTAGTAATTGGAATATTAGCTATAACTTCAGAAATAGCGGAACTGGACAAACAAGAAAAGTAGAAACTAATTAATTGCCAGCTTACGGTGAATCATCAGAATTAGACAGTTTTCAATTTTCAACTCATCAGGCACTGAGTAATTACTTTGAAAGTAAGGGTAGAAGAAAGAAAGAACAAAATAGACAAATTATTAAGATAAAAAGGAAAAACAACATGGCACATGTAGGAAGAAAAAAGATATGCTTTATAGTAAATAATATGAACATCAAAGGAACAAAAATAAAAATTAAGATGATATTTTAACCCAACAAAATGATAATCTTTCTTCACTCAAAAAGAGATCCCCCTTTTTCATACATATGAAAGTCAAACTATGTTAAAGTCTCCCAACTTTTTTAGAAGCACTAGGCTTCAACAACAAAAGTAACAATTATAAATCTCCTAGTTATACATTTTTAAGAGAAATATGAATTTGAATACCAAAAAGCAAAATACCCAAAAACGAAACACCAAAAATCAGATCATAGTCCCAAATATACTGCAAAATATGTATGTTGCCTTTACCTGAAGAGCAGAGAGCTGTTTCTTGTAAAAATCTTCAACATTGTTGGAGGGCCCATCATCCCGCAGCTTCTGGCAGATCTTACTGTCCTGTAAGCAACTCCTAATCTTGTTCCAATTCTTGTCACTGTTGACCCTTTTCTGCAGCCAATTGGAGTAATCCCCAAGCCTGTATTCCTTGTAACCTTTACCAGATATGGACTCTCCGGCCCCTTTGTTTGTAACCACAAAAGCAAAGATCGTGATGCAAAATAACGACACAATTAACAAGAACATGACAAGGAGATAGACCCATAAAAGCCATGTAACTCTGCAGCATGAGCCCACTAAACCCGCCAATGAAACCAGTAGAATAAACACTCCTAAAGCGATTACGGGTTTGTCTAGGAACCGCTCACACTCTGTGTTGGCTTGTTTTGAGAGCCATATGCCCCCTCCTATTATGGGAATTGAGAGCAGAAGTGTGACGAAATTGAGAATGCCCACCAAATTGTTACTCACACGTACCATTGTTCGTTTATCAGTTATCTTGATATCAGATCTTTCAAGAAAGTAAATAGGGAATGACTCAACAATATATCGAGTACAAAAATCAAGAAGGCGGAGAATTCAGGAAAGTGAAGAAAAGTGGTGTCTAATATTAGATGAACAAGATGAGACTTATACCTACTTCCGGTTGTATATATATGTAGGGATTAAGAAGGTTCAAAGCAATGATGTGGAAGAAGAAGAAGAAACCGACCCCAGATGACGCGTGGCACGTGGGCTCGTGTGAGGACAGTTGAAAAGTCTACTTGCTTTGTAATTGGAGGATAAGAATATCTTATCTTAGGTTTTTTAAAAAGTCGTGGGTCCCAGTTTCCGCAGGACGCTCTGCGTTGGCGTAACGGTCACTTCTTATATAACCGTGTGCTGAGAACTGAACAGGATTTATTTCTTTTTCCCTATTTTGAAAATGTGAATTTACTTTTTCTTTTTTTCCCTTCTTCTACCTATTAAAGAATTGGAAGAAAATAATTTAATTCTCATAGTATTTTGAAACTTTTATTTTTTTATTTGTAAAGAAAAATATAGGTTTTGTTACCCGTTGGACCCCTCCACTATGAAACCAAAGAACTGTAGAAGCGGTTACGGCCACGGAATTTGGTGGGGACGTGTCTTAGAAACTAGAAACGGTCAACCGCTTACTTTCATTTAAGTTTCCAATGTAAACTGATTTAGTGGAAAACGCGTTGCGTGCTTCTTTTTTTTTTTGTTTTTCACTTACGTCAATACTATATCATGATTGCCACCTTTAAAATAAAAACAATTTTCAAATTGGTTAGTCCTTCGTATCACGTCATCGCATTGACCTAATCAAATTTTCCATCGCATTAAAGATATTTTTTTGATTAAGAATTAATAATTGATTTTAGTTACAAATGTTAAAACTTTGATATTCAAGTTGAATAATTTAGTCATTATCAATGGACTGTCCACCATTGACAAGTCAATCATATACTAATTTAGGGATTACGTGTTAGGCCGAAGTGAACCAACCACGGTGACGATGAAAGTCCGCAACCTTACAATTGTTGTCGCACAAATTTGAAAAATTTGAAATCTCGACATTAAAAGTGGGTATTCCATTGCTTCATACTAAGCTTGGTTTGCTTCAATTTTAGCTTCTTTGCATTGGAACTTCTTACAAGTAACCGATAAAATCCCATGACAAGGAAATTACATATCATCCTTCAACTAGTTCAAAATCGTGTTGAAAATTGGTTTAAGACACGAGAAAGATTGATTAAAAATCGAAAATCAAGCATTGAAAAATGAGACTTCATGTCAACCTTGGCCAAAACGTAACCCGTTTATTTGTTCTTTGTCGCTACGAAATGGGAGCTCGCCCCCGAAAGAACAGGGATCGACCTGCCCAGTCAGGGATCGAAAGAGAATTTTGATTTTTGTGTATAATTAGTGTCTCAAAATCAATTTCAGATTAATGAGAAATTGTGATCCAAAATTGAAAGGAAAAAAGGTGAAAAATCGGATGACATTGTCGCTCAAGCGACAGTATCACAGTGAACGACGGCTCACTGAAATTGTCGCTCGAGTGACGTGGCGAGCGAACAGCAGGCGAAAATCTGAAAACGCACTACTCCGTCCACCACCCTTAACATCTATAAATAGGACCTAGGGACGTCCCAATCTTCACATCAATTATATGCAATCATATAGCATTCATTTTCTCTCATTTCTCAACTAAATTCTTGCATTCTTGTTACATAAATTCTGGTTTTCTTCACTTTGCATACCGGAGTTCGTAAATCAAGTTCTGGTTCGCTGTTTCTTGCATATTGTAGTACTACTCACACAAGAAGATCGTCGTTGTATCTTGAAAGTTGATTGCCATAAACCGTAGGCACCATTACGAAACAAATTCGACTTAACGACAAAGTTTTCAACATTTGTCATGACTTTGATATTATTGCTGATATACTACACATTTTTGAGAATTTATTTGGAGTCAATTTCCTCCCGTTACTCTGCCGAAATTTCTACAGAATTTTAAAGATAATTTAAAAAATTTCCCGATATTATTTGTCACTCCATCCACAAAATTTTCCTACAAATCTTACATGATGAGCAAACAAATTACAGAATTCATTCAATACATAACCAAATATTTGATGTTTATGGATGAACATTCGAAAACAGTCTAAAATCCTCAAAGCTTGTCTTAGCCAACATGTGTTGATAATTTGTTGTTCAAAATCAAAAGGGAAGTGTGTGGAATGAAACTGAGAAAATGGAAAATGCATTGACACTATGCCTGTGCGTACGCACGATTTGAGTTGACCGGGACAAAGGCAAAATTGCCTCTATCGTGCGTACGCACATGCCAAAATTTGTAGCCGTTGGACAGTTTTTTTGTTTCAATTTTGACGACTTTTGGAGAGTATCTTGCAACTCTTCCATAAAGTTTGGCACCAATTCGTGGGATATTGATCAAGGCCTATAATTAGGCTATAAGATGATCAATACACAACCATTAGCATTCATTCCACAAAGATAGAATCAATTCTTTCTTCTTCCATATTCAAATCTTCCCTTGTGTTCTTGAAGTTTTGGAGAATCGCATCAGTACTTAAATGATGAATTCTCTTAAAGGCTTGATTAATCCTACAAATTATTTGTTGGAAAACCCTTTAAGCGCCAAATTGTATCGAAGAGGGGACAACGTTGTTCACATGTTTGAGCCTTTTATCTTCTTCGAAGTTGTTTGGTTAGTTGCATCGAGATTTTTCAATACTTGCATGGAAGATTACAATCTACAAAGGAAGAAATTGCGATGTTCAGGAAATTTAAAAATATGTTCATCTTCTTCTTTTATTTATTTCCATTAATGAATCTAAGTTTGATCCTGGTTTTCTTGATTGTGTTGCTGGTTATAATTGTTGGTTTCTTATCCATTTCCTCTCGTAGATGATATATTCCCCAACGACATGTTTATTGCAATGATGAAGCATTAGATAGGCCTGATTATGATCTAATAATAACCTGATGACAGCTTCAAACCAAAAGATAAATGAACAACGAAGTACCAATGGATGCTTCGATTCTTGACATGGTTTAGTATTATAGAGGCCCTGGGAATGTTCCGTTCTCCCTCTGCTCGTTCCACTTCTCAACCTCCAAGAACCAAAAAGGTCGATGAAAATGAACAGTCAATGACAATTACTGATAAATTTAAATAAAACTAGTAGTGGATCAAGGGAAATATTATATTGAAAAAAAAAAACAGAGGAAAACACAGAAGAAGCTGCAGAATGCGAAGAAGTAATAGCAGCAGAGATCATTTCTGCTATTGTCAACTGCCAACTATTGGAGTATCATAACCACGCTTGCATACCCGTAAGGGCCGGCCCTAGGCCAAAGCCAACTAGGCAATGAATGGCCTAGGGCCTCAAAACTTATGGAGCCTCAATTTCATTTAACTATAAATTTTTTTATTGATTCTAACTTATCTAAAATAACTCTTTCTCAAGCTTCATGTACATGATTAATTACCAACTACCAAACGAGCCTAATATTATTACAGTAATATAATCTAATTTGGAAACTAATATTACTCATCAAGTAGTTTACTAATATTTTATAACTCGAGCTTGGTTTATCCAAATTACCTTTTTCTCAAGCCGCTAACGTGCGATTAATATGATTTTCGAAATCAGCCCGATATTGATATCCAATAAATACACATTTGGTCCAAAATGTATTATTGACCTCCAAATTTATTCTCACTTTAGTCCCTTGAAAGGTTTCCAAATCAAAATCAATAGAATCTGGTGATCTTTCTCATCACTAAATAATCTTAACTCGCCGTCTTATCATTTAAAAATATATATTTCTCACTATTTTTAATCTAGTCCCTAAGTTCTACATTTTTTGCATTTAGGGCTCATCTCAGGTTTAAGCTTTTAAAACAATCTTCTCCTTACAAGTCATCCTTGTAATATTCTGAGGGCTTCAAATTATGGTTGTTAAAACTTTCTCATTATTTTAACTTTTGTTTTTAAACTTTCTAGAATTTGCTAAATTGAATCTTGTGTTTTTCCAATTAATACTTCCTGAAGATTATTATTTAGACTCTAATAAAAAATTATCCACCAACGTGATAATTTTGCTAAATATTATACTCCGATCTCTAGAGTTGTCAAAGATGATTTATTTTGTTACTATCCCAAGAATTTCATGTGATTCGTGTAGGAAATTACCATCTCAAGACAAGTAAAAACAATATTCAGAGTTCACATTATATAATACAGCCTTTCTTTACAAAAAAGGTAGATTCATGTCCCCTTTTACTTTCTATACGATTAGTAAATCCCAAAAAAGCATTTGCTAATGTAATATAACACAAGGCAAGGCAGTCAGTTCATATCTTCCCTTGGAGCAATATTTGAGTGTTTCCTAACTCGCACAGCACAGCAATTAATTATTCATTTTGGTATCCAGTTTTAATTTGTTGTATCTACTGAATGAGAATCTCATGGTCCTTCAATGCGTTTTACGTAAAAAAATAAATAAAGGAGATCTTCATATTCAAAGAGAAAATAATGCAGTAATAAGTAGGACCAAGTGCAAAACATTGGTTATTTACCTAATGAGATTCCACGTAGGATAATATTTGTATATATTTATCATAGAACCAAGAAAACCAAAATTGTAAAATCATATTGCATCAATAAAAAAACCATGATTGTCTAGGCAAATCGACCAAGTAGCATATCAACTCACCCATTCACCAGGGCAGAGGGAACGATAGTACTTGGCAAATTTTCCACAATCACCAGATTCTTCTCCCTTAGCAGCCACACACCTGACATTAAAGATGTATCGATTAGTTCCAGGTAAATAAAACTTAAATACACTTTTTTTTTCCAGAATCACATATAGCTCAACTTGAGCTTCCTATTAAGTTTTTCCAGCCTTGCAGTTACATTTATCTATCAAAAGATGCAGCCTATATCAAATTTTAGGATCGTATCCACAGCTTAAAGTAAAGAGCACCACACAAAATAATCCTAGACTCATCCTATCAACTAAGTTCATGGAACAACATGCTGCTGCTGCCACCACAACCCCAACATTAACATGCTAAACGTAGACAAGGCATAATAAACTACCACAGATAACTTCTGTTGGAGCAAAAAGTTATTTCAGTTGACACAAGATCTATAAATTTTGTTTCAAGCTTCCAAAGTGATTGTGTGTGTTTTAACCATTTGTATGGCTCATTCAAGAATGCGTGTTTGCTTCCAACTTGTAAAAATAAGATAGATATTCGATTAAATAAAACATATACTGGCATCGATGGAAGCTGAATCATAATCTACAGAACATACAAGGTCACATATATGCTAGCCCTGGTAGAATACAATATACAACTCAAATAAACCAAAGAGATGCTAAGAAAACATCAGATTTCCTCAGTCATTTATCCAATGTCAGCTTCTATCCAATTTTCATGTCATTTTGCCACAAGTAGCGATTAAGCCGATTAATTAATTTGGTAACACACCGTCAAAAGGTAACAGCCCCTCAAATTGGTAGCAAGAAATGAATTTCGTGTCAAAACAAAAAACTTTACCTGTGAAACTCAATGTAGCGTGTGAAACAGTGTCGAGTTTGGTTGGTTGTTGGGAATCGAAAATCAGCTGGAGCAGTTTTAAGTTCAATCTGATAATAAAGTTCAAACAGACGAAAACAAAAATCCTTAGTGAGAAGGGGCACCAATAATTCCAAAATTAATATTCTACGATTTAACACTATATCCCAGTAGACCCAAAATCAAATGCAACCGTACAGGATCGAGATGAAAAAGAAGAGGATGAATTCATCAAGCAAACCAGTACAAATTTGAGCGAAAAACATGTAAAATAAAACAAATGTATCGAACTACAAGGCTGAGATATATAAACATCCAGAAATAAATGAAATATAAAAGGATAAATAGTAATTTAGCCATCTAATTTCATTAATCCACTGAAAGGAGGAAAATGAAAAATAAACAGAACAGGATGCTATGAAACATTTACAGAATTATGCTTCGAAATGAAAAATCTAGACGCATACAACGTAAAATAAACAATGGGAATTAAAACATGAAAATTTTCGTAGGGATTTTTACCTCGGCCATTAAAGATGTAAATCGATTAGAGAAAGCCCTTCAAATCACAGAAAGTTCGGGTCTTTGAGGGGTAACTTTTATGTGTCTGTGTGCGAATTTAACCAGACAAGTAACAAGTGTCAATTGGGAGTAATTACTAATAACTGTCTGGTTCGTGTAGTAATCCCCTATGCCTTTGATTAGAGGGCTGTCCTCAATTAGTATTTTAGCCGTTGTACCATTATTTGAATTTTTCTTTTTTTTTCTTTCCTTTTACGAACTGATTTTTAATTATACATTCACGTAATAAAACATTATAAACGTAAATTTAAAATTTTTATTTATTTTTTAATCACACATTTTTAAAAAAATCATTATTCAAAATATTATTTTTCCCAAATAATTGGTAGGAGCTTAATAAATTTTAAAATAACCCATTAAAATTTTTACTGAGAAAACTTGAATTTATATAGAATTTTAAAATTCATTAAATTCTTAGTCGAGAACACTCCGTTGATTGGATGTATCATGTGGAATTTTTCAAGATTTCATCGATTTTTTTTCTTTCATATTTTTTTTTTGAAAAAATTTAAAAAAATCATAAATTGTTGAAATTATATGTGACAAAATTGATAAGCGAATAATAGTTGTGGATCCTAAAATGTGCGATTATAATTAATGTTTAAATTTAATTATTAAATTATAAAGAAACTATAACATTTCCCAAACATGCACGAACCTTGAAGGTTTCGTATTTGCTCATATTATTTGGCTAAAAATCTATACCAAAATTTAAAAAAAATTAAATTAAATAAAAAATTAAATTTTGCCCTTATCTTTTCGCTAGATTTGAAACGGTCTTTTTTGTTTCTTTTACTTTTTAAATTTAGATAAGAAATTTTTTTTTTTAACTTGAGGAAATTTCGTTCTTTTCCATTTTTCAAAACTGGTTACAACTCAATGAGATTTTTCAAATTTAATTTTATTACTTATAGAAAAAGAACAAAATTAATCAAAAACATTGACTAGAAAAAGGAAAAGGAAAAAAAAATCCTAAATTTGGATATTATTCAATTCTAATTTTATAGTGCTTATTGGAATTATAATAAGAGAAATTTAATTTATTAATTCAATTCTATAATTGATAGTTAATATTTTTAATTTTATTTTCTTACTAGTAACCTTTAATCTAGTCAAAAAGTTTTAAGGCATGTAAGCTCAAACTTAGATTCAGTTGGGAGATTGGACTTGTTCTTACAACCACCTATCCTGCAATTTCTCAAACTGGAGAGTTTGTAGCAGATTCAGGGAATTGACTTAGTAAATTAATACCCCAAACAAACACTTTATTAATCAAAGCGTTTTAACATTAACATCAACAAACTAATCTTCCAATAACATGGCTGAAACAGAAAATACTGCTAATCATCCACCTCCAGAGGCAGTAGCACTGACAGTTGTTGAACAAAAACCTGAAACCAAAGAAGAAATTCCTGATAATCCTCCACCTGTTGAACCAAAAAAAGTGATTATGCCAGTAGTAAAATCACTTAATTCCAAGAAAATTGTCCTACCAGTAGCCCTACTTACTTTTCTTCTTTCTATTCCAATTCTGTTTTTAGGTATATGGTTGCTTTACATTCAGCAATATGATTGTGAAGGGCTGTTGAAAAACTTGCCCAGAGAGCAAATTGGGATTGGCATTGGCATGTTGATTATTTTCTTCCTAAGCAATGCTGTGATTTATACCAGGGCTAAGTTTCCCGTACCTGGGCTCGTCGTGATCGTCTCGCTGATGATTTTGACGCTCGTCGTAGGGCTCGGGATCCTTGGAGAGTTTAAGATGGAGAGCCGAAGGATAGTTGCTTCACCTAAGTGGCTTGAACTGAAGGTGCATGATAGCAATAAATGGAATGATATCAAGTCTTGCATATATGAGACGAGAACATGTAAGGATTTGATATCCAGATCGTATATGCTCGATACCAACGGTATCTCAACGAGTAATTTGTCCCCCGTTGAGGTAATATACCTCCGTCATGTCTACTCATGCATCTATCTTGTTGACATATACTCTAATTTCTCGCCTTATCTATTTTTGTATGATGGTCCTTGGTCAAAGAACATGCGTATATATTATCTTATTATGACTCCAAAGAAAGAACACTGCTACTTGTACAGCTTTTTTGACAACTTCTTTGATAGATGCTGAGGTGTTGTGCACCTCAGCCCTAACACCTCAGCCCTTGATCTGTTAAAAGAATCTATTAAAACATTTATGTACAAATATATTAATTCCCAAAGAAATGATATTTATCCTTTTCTTTTCTTCTTGTTTTGTATCTTTATGAAGTCGGGATGCTGCATACCGCCATCAATATGCGAGATGGAGTTTGTGAATGCGACTTACTGGATAAGAGGAAACAAGGAGATTGACGGCACAATCCCATATGATATAGACTGTGATTTATGGCAAAATGATGAAACCATGCTGTGCTACGACTGCAATGCATGTAAAGATGGATATGTTAGGACATTAGAGGGAAAATGGTTGAAACTTGGGATTTTCCTCAGTGTCATGTCTTTGTTACTTATGATAGCACATTTATTTTTATTTGTTGCAACAATGTGCGAGCATGCAGGTTAGCAGCAGATTTTTGTAGGGCTCCTGTTATATTCTGGTTTTATTCTTTTGTCATCCATTTCAAGAAATTATTTATTTTTTAGTTCTTGGTTTATGATAACATTTTTGTTACTTTCCAGTGTATTATTCAAGAAATTTGTAGTTGAAAATGTTTCAAAAACCTTTCTGAACGCAGTGTGTTGTTTAATCTGTGCTTGTTCCCTTTTTTTTCCCCAAAAATAATTGAAAGGATAAAAACTAGCATCCTTGGCAAACTACAACACCAAACACCTCTTGGGTGCTCAATGGATTCAATAGTTCGATTCTTCCCTTCCTCCATGAAGGACCCAACAAATTAAAATCAGAGAAAAAATGGCAAGAAAACCAGGAGGCGAAAGAGTAAAATGCATGTTATAGTGATAATGTTAAATCTTTGTACAGTTTTGATTCTAAGAAACAAGTTGTGAACAACTCCAGGAAGGTACAATTTCCGGGAGAAATGAACTAATTAGGGAAGTATCACTAGTAGATGAATCTGATGCACATTCACCTCGGGGTATGAGAGATATCATATGATCTTCCCCAACCGGGATTGACTGCAGGAGTAGTGCCACAACCAAAGGTAATCATTCCCTCTGCGGCAGAAGAATTTTAATGGCATCTTATAAAGTGCAAACAAATTTCTACCTTAACTTCATCAAGGAATGTTCCATCATGAACAACCCAACAAATAATACAAAACTAGATAATTAGAGTAAAAATAAAATGGCAAGGAAAACGAGGAAAGAGTAATATGAATGTTACAGAAACAATGTTAATCTTTGCATACTTTGATTCTAAGAAACAAGTTGTGAAGAACAACAAGAATCTACAATTTACTAAACAACAGAAAGAATTCAAATGGAGTGCGAATGAACTATTCGGGGATGTATCACCGGCAGTTGTATCAGATGCACATTCACTGCAGAGGATGAGAAATATCATATGATCCTCCCCAAGCAGGTTGACGGCAGCAGTAGTGCTACTGCCATATGGAATCATTCCCTCTCCCACAGCTCCACCACCCATGTAATGAGGTCTACCATAACCGTCCATAAAACCCACATTTGCGTTCATCAATGTGGATATAAAGGATTTGGATTCATGTACAGACCACCATATGGGGTTGGATCTACACAGATTAGTAAGTTCACCATTAGTAAAAATGGAAAAGAAGGGAGAATCCTAATGCTGATTACCGTGTGCCTTCTTCTCAGCATTTAAAACCTCAGCATGCAGTCTTTCCACTTCTTCAACCATACCAATCAGGTCTCTCCATAATCTTCATCTGTTCCACTTTCTCTATGTTTAGACCTTTTTCATACTCAAAGGTCTTGCTGTGGTCCCAAACAATGAAGAATAGTTTCAATAGATGAACTACTATTGTCCGACTATAAATAACAAGGAATTGTAGTTAATATAGATACAAGGAAAACAGGGCAATCAGTTGATTTCAAACTATCTTAGGATATCTCTGTCTTTGAAATAGTCTCAACTCACAAGTCTCCAATAAATATGCAGGAAAGAGCATCAACAATACTTACTTGCAAATTCATTAGATAACCAATAAATCAAATCAAGTTACAATCCATTAGAATTTTAAAAAATAAAAATAAAAAAATCGAATGAAGTCTATAAGGATTGTGAGAATGAGAGATCATTGAAGAAAATAATGGGCAGGAAAACGCTCACCGTAACCGGTTCAAGCTATCGAGTTCAGCATTCATTTCTGGAAGGTTTTTCAAGTCATCACGGGCTTTGTCCAAATCCTGAGTGGCGTTCTGGATTTGACCAGTCAACTCTTGCTTAGCTGTCACCAAGCTCCGTGCTTCGAGATGGGCCTGTTGCAGGTCTTTCTTAACCCTCTCACCTGCTCTGATGTTAGCTTCCCATTTTGCAATCTTGTCAAACAAAATCCGAATCTGAATATCACCTTCTGTTTGTGTGCTTCTTATATGTTCTCTGAGTTTCTCTACTTCCTACTGCGCAGCTACAAGATCCTGCCTCAAGGCAATATTGGCAGATGTCAATTTACGATTATCGAAAGAAAGGGTTTCTAATTCTGCTGCCTGTGAGACAAATTTATTATCTAAAAATGCAGGAGAAAGTGGTTCTGTAGGTTGGCGGGAAGCAGATAATGGATCATGACGCCTCATGCCTGGAGCATCTGCAGAACGTCCTTCATGTTCTAGTGGTATATTTCTTCTAGAAGCCATTTGAGCCAAAACCAACCAAGAGTAGAGAATCTGTCTGTTATTTGTCGAAGAATACAAAAGAAACAAAAAATTATAGGTTACAATCCGTAATAAAACTAAAAAACAATTAGTAGAGCCCCCGAGGCACATCCAAATTGGCAAATGACGGACATTGTTCGGCTTGCAATCCCAATGTGGGGATTTCGAATCCTGGATGGAGCAGCTGTTACAACCCCAGGGTGGGGAGTTCGAATCCTGGATGGAGCAGTTGAGTGATGTAATACTCATTTGTGGGTGGAGCAGCTTGGTGATGTAATATTCATGGAGGAAGGTTCATTTGGGGCCAAGAGTATAAAGAGTGCACGGACCTGATCAACTTGGGCATATAACGCGATTTACTTTCGCCCATTCTGAAGGGTCGATAATGGGTGGTCCAGGACATAATCTAGTGTAAGTTGGAATAATTGAATATCAAAAAAAAAAGACAATTAGTAACATTGTAATAGGACATCTAGGGGTCACAAAATAAGACATCTGACTGTAAATAGCAAGCAGACTCAAGTCAGATAGCACACAGTCCCAGAATATTGTGCTTTTTAATTGACGTAGATCCAGGGTTCACTGAAGCCTTTGTACAGTGACATCCTGCTCTTAACTATGGCGGAAATGTTCAGCGCTTCTCAAGACTGAGCAGTATTCTCATTGCAGAAGAGATATTTACAGAAAGTAGTCATTAGCAGCACTAAAAATTTCAAAATGTTTCGTCACACAGCTACAAAAATTTAGTCCATCTGTGACACAAGTATATCTGGGATTGTATAACTTAAGGAATAAAAAATACAATTGCAAAACTGAAATTATGTTAAATAGAAGAAAAACTAATTCTTACAGCACAAAAAACCTCCCAGGGCAAGTGAAGTCGAGCAAAACATTCCATTCGGCTATTCCTCTATGGACGAAAATCTCTTGTTTCAACCATGGGCTAGTGGAAAAGGTGTATGATCAGCTCAATATTGCAGTCCTCATTCAGACTACAAGACGCTTGTTGGGAATTTACTTAATCATGTGCAGCGGAAAATAAACATTTTCAATTCTCATACAAAGATCTGCTTTCTATTTAGATAGAAACTGTGATAGAAATTATACATTTGATGATTTCTGCAAACTCTTTTGGTTTTTCTTAAACTCCAACTATCACGACAGTCGCTGCTGCTTCCA